>WEIU01017650.1:13420-36974 GCA_013389925.1 Aegithalos caudatus | reverse complement strand
AAAAAAAAACAACAACAAAAAAAAACACCACACACCCCACCAAAACCAGAAAGAAATATAGAAGTATCTTAAAGTGACTCACAGTTTTTCCCTAGGGAAAATATGCTCTAGTGGCCACATTCTCATGCACTGTTCATAGGCAACCAGGTGCTTTTCTATACAAAACAGCACAAAGATTAATTTGTTCCCCATTTTTAGAATAATGAAAAAATTTCCCTCCTTTTCTTCACATCACATATGTAATCCTTAATGCTTCTCATTCCTATTCACTTATGTACACACACATTCATGTCTCTTTGCTGTTCCCCCTGAGAAACATGAAAAATAAAGATGTTTGCTTTTCAAGGATTTACTGTTCTAATTGTAAAAATAATAAATCAATAACAATCAACAAGCCAAGACATCACCATGCCCTGCTATTCCAACAACTTCTCTGACTTTGAGCAAGTCTCACCATAGGACTGGTGATAGAAGCTGACGATTCAGCTTCGATCTGTGAAATTTCTCTTAAGTGAAGCAGAACTGACCCTTTGCATTAGCCTTCATTTCAAGATTTTATATGGTACAGCAGAAAAGCAGGCTATTATTATAACAGAGTAACATCTGCATTCATTTAAAAGATCATTTCCTGCTGTTAAAACATCTCTGCAGCTTTGCAAATTCCTATAAATCTGATTTATTTAGGTTAAGTGGAGAAGCAACTATATTCAAAAAACAAGTTGTTGAGAGAGTATTAAAAACCTCTAGAGTTAGAATTTTTAAAGATTTCAAGTGTCCTTATGACACTGCCTTTCTTTGACAGGAAAGGAAGGAGATCCTCAAGCAAAATCTTGGGTAGATGGTGCAGTCCCTGTTAAAGAAAGATTCCAAGATTTATCTTTTTGCCCCTTGCAAGCCTTATACAGCCACAGACTGACAACCACACACAAACAAGCTCAGATTTAAAGCCACATTGAAGGTATTTTAAGCAAATGTGGTGCAGGAAAGAAAAAAATAGGTCAGTGATTATTTACACAGAAGCATGAGTTATGTCTGAAATGAAGATACACCCTAATTCTCTGATAGCCCTTGGACTGCAGTATAACTGCACTGTTCCAGCAGTGGTGAATGAGGTAAAAGCTAAATGCCTAGTGAGGAATTACACAGGAATCTTTTTCTCTTGAATATACACTTCTCAGCATTGCTGTAACTACTGAAGGTACTGAAGGGACTTTGAGCAAAGATCATAAACCTTGAAGTATTTGTTCGGTGAAGCAGCAACACTGCAGGTGTTTCTCTGAAAGTTTTGGAGCTGTAAAATTCAAAACAAGCTTTATCTTCTCCCAGTGATGGACAGAACTGGGAAGATTTCCCATCCAGCTGTTACTTAGAAGTTGTGAGAGATACGACATATCTCAGCCTACAGAGAACAGAAATGCTGAGAGGACTTGAGTCTCATGTCATGACTATGCCTGGCCACACTCTCTTTTCAGGTTCCGATGGAGAAGGCGGCTGGTGGTGATCTCTGCTCCCAGTGATGAAGATTGGGCTTATTCCCAGCAGCTTTCTGCTCTCAGTGGACAAGCCTGCAATTTTGGTGAGTCAAAAGGAATTATATTCTTGCTCCCCCAAACCACATCCTTCCTGGTGATGTGATGGATTCCTTTGCTCAAGTTTGAACCTAAACAGTCTGAGGAGAATGACAACTGAAAACTTTCCTCCAGATCCAAAAGGAAGATTGTGCTAAGCAGGTAGTACAGCACACTGGCAGCTAAGGCAGCTTAAGCAAAGTGTTCCCTGGAATAATTTTTGAAACATTACACTAATGTAGAAGAAAATGCTAGCACTCCAAAATTTCTCTTGAGGCTTGTACTTCAGGAGAGTAATAGATGTTTTGGGGTTTTTGGTACTTCACAACTTAACACAAGGAAAATGCTTTGGTAAGGGCAGATCCTTTAAGATTCAGCTGAGAACTGGGCCAGGGACATGGATACATGGACACCAAGGTCTTTTTTTCTTTTCGTTACTTCTTCATTGCCAAAATTCATAAAAATATGAATGGAAGCCATTTCAATCCAATAAAGGCCCTCCCAGACCCATAACCAGGTACTTAAGATCCACCTGCAATAGTCAATGGTGAGAGAGGGGCTCCTCCAGGAGACAACTAAGGGCAAGGCCCAGCAGCATTCTTCTGTCTTCTTGTCATGAAGTGCAGAGAGACTTAAGTTCCTAGCAATACACGTACCATACAGGGTCTAGACTTGACTCCTTCAACAGAACGAGACAGGTTCATTTCAACATCTGCTATTTCAATGCGCTTCAATTGCACCAGGAGGAAGATCTACACAGTATGATTTTTTAATTCATAATCACCTGGCTTTCATTCAGAGCATCAGCATCACCTTATCTGGAAAGTACCAAAGTAAACTGCAACATGGGTCACTGCAAAATGCTTTCTGAAGAATAAAATGCAGTCAAAGCAGTTGAGTATCCCCACTCTTTGGTAGGGACAGCTTGAACATGATCCAGTGAGTTTGTCAATGGGTGTTTTAACTACGTGGTATGATTCCAAGCATCTTACCTCCGAGTTATAAAAGTAGTTACAAAGATTTTGTAGATTGTAGTGATTCATGCTACATGAACAGTTTCTGCAGTCCCTAAGGTCTTTCTTCAAAGCAGAGGCAAACAGTCCAAGCCTCTGTGCAGAACAAATGGAAGAAGTATCTGTCATAAACTATTCCCTGCAGTCATTCAGAGTTTAATTGGCATAGGTTATATTGCCTCTAAATAATTTCTTGCTGTGTGTATGATAAGTAAAAGCTTTACTAGTGAAGAAAACAGTGCAGGGAGATTCTGGAGTTGGGGAATGGCCTCTACAATTTACTGGCGTATCTGATGTTTGTATCCCTATGCTACAGAACTACATCACCATGTTGCTGTCATTGGAACAGCTTTATGCAACTGATATCACATTTACTCAACACATCAGCTTATCCTTTTGGGACAGGTGATGTGACTGGCAGGGACTCCATAGATCAGTAACTCTCCTGGAGGGCTGGCTGAGACTGGGCCTTAATTTAGAAGCACAGACCTTGCTGATTAAATTGAAATCTGCCCAAAGATAAGCACAAAGATTTGGTCTGACCCAAAACCTTCTTCATTTCCTCCACAGGTCTGCGCCACATAACTATCCTCAAATTGCTGGGAGTTGGAGAAGATATTGGAGGTGTGTTAGAGTTGTATCCAATTAATGGTAAGTGACTGCAGTTTCTTCAGTACTACCCATGAAGGACATTATACAGTGCTGAGTACTGCTTTGCTGTAATTTCTTTAGAGGGATGAGTATGACTGCTTTCCTCTTTTGTTTAAGAAATAAGACAACACAAAAGTAAACAAAAAGCTTTCTCGGTGTTTCTGTGCTAAATATTACATAGGTTCTTCAGGACAGAAAAGATCAAATATCTGAAGTTCATCTCACATTTTGATTTCCCATCTAAGCTTACAATCCCCAGTACACTCTTCTGCCAGCCTTGATGTCAAAGACATGGGATGACGGTGCTTTTTTACATGCTCAAGGGTTTGCAGGGCTAAAAGAACACACACTGAACAGATTCTCCTCTATGGATCCCTCATTTGTATTCATAGAATGGCTTGAAGTGAAAGGGACTCTTAAAGATGATCTAGTCCCAACCCCCTGCCATGGGCTGGGACATCTTTCACTTCATTGGATTGCTCAAAGCCCCATCTAACCTGTCCTAGAACACTTCCAGAGACAGAACAATCCATATGGGTAACCTGCTCCTGGGTCACACCACCCGTATCCTAAAAAACCTCTTCCTTATATCTAATCTAAATTTACCCTCTTTCTGTGTAATATTAATATCCCTTGTTCTGTCTCTGGGCCCTGGTAAAAAGCCTTTCTCCATCTTTCTTATAAGCTCTCTTTAGTATTTCACCTGCATCCCAGCAGGCTCTTCCAGGCCTGCTGCTTCCAGGCTCTTCTCTCCTTAAGAGAGTTCCATTGTCAAATGCTGTGGGTTCCTCCACTACCTAATCCAAACAACTGCCTCCACCAGTGGAGGAACAAGGACAGAAAGCAGCTTATTTATTCCATCTGTGCTCCAACTGCTCTGTGCATGAAAGCATTCTAGTCCTTCTACAGCCCAGGAACATTAAATCTGTAAGGCAGGGTGCCACCGTATAAGAGCCCTGTTGCCAAGCCAACTACATATATATATATATATACATATATATACGCACATATGTATACATGTGCCCACTGATCTTGTTGTCTTACAGTTTCTACTCATTTACCCAACACAGACTTCACACTTAAAAGCCTGGAGTTCACCAGATTTACCCTAGAACATACACTTTGAGGAGGAAATTACATCCACCACATCCCATACCTCACATATGATGACAGTTCAAGAGTGAGGCTCTATAGGCTCTATATCCTGCAATTCTTCCATCACATTTCAATTCCTGTAATTTCTTTCACTGTTCCTGTTTTTCACATGTGCCTTCTGCAGTACATAAACTGGTGACCCAAGCTGCAAAGACATGAAAGAAGTTCATGGATTTTGGGTGACAAAAAGATGTACCACACTACAGTAGCATCATGCTAGAAAATAAGGACAAGTCTACTAAACTTAAAAAAGCTGTTAAAAATATATCCTTAGATCACAATAGAGTAATTTAATTTCAGATCCAGAAAATGGATCTGAACTTGCAAATTACAAGAATCTTATATTGCCAACTCTTGGGCTAGATCCTACCTCCTGTTCCTTTTTTTNGGTTGATTCTTCCTTCTTTTTTTTTTTTTTTTTTTTTTTTTTTTTTTTTTACTTAGAAACCATCATCATTGCCCAAACAAAACATTAATGTTGATTTTATGTGATCACTTTCTAGGAAGCTCAACTGTAGACCGAGAAGACATCCCGGCTAATTTGGTGAAAGACATTCGAAATTATTTCCAAATTAGCCCAGAATATTTCTCCATGCTTCTTGTGGGGAAAGATGGCAATGTCAAATCCTGGTATCCTTCTCCAATGTGGTCTATGGCAATTGTGTATGACCTGATTGATTCAATGCAACTCCGGCGCCAGGAAATGACAATCCAACAGTCACTGGGCATGCAGTGCCCCGATGATGAGTATGGTGGGTATGGCTACCACAGCTACCACCAGGGCTACCAGGAAGGTTACCAAGATGACTACCGTCACCATGGAAGTTACCACCATGGATATCCATACTGAACACAGTGACTTAGCCTCTGGCTGCGCCCATGTCTGTCTTCCAATAGCTATTCAGTCAATACGTGGCCAGTTGCAGAAAATCTTCCCAGGCCACCTAGATATCCATGCCTTATTCTTCTACTGTTCAATCAAGGGACTTTGGTCATTTGCCTTCTCAAAAATTGCAGAAGTCTTTACAGTAAAACAATTCAAACCAGTAGTATTGAAGCTTTAAACAATAAAGACTCCTTTATATTTTTAAACCTTTATAAACAAGTGCCATCAGCAGGTGCTGTTTGTATTAAAACCAAACAAAAAAACCCCCACAAGCCCAGTCATGGGCACTACAGTAGGGCAGGAAACAAACTGTCCAACAATGTGCTTTTTACTTCTTTTTCTAAGGACAGAAAAATATATATTTATTGGAAAGCGAGATTTCATCTTGTTTATGAAGAGAAACAAAGAACCACACTTCGGATCTCTCCCAGAAAAGGAAAATTTAAGAAAGAAGCATAGGGCATGCTCTTTAATAATAAGAACAACAGTAATAAAATCTTTTTGAAACACCATGTTTAAATAAATCAGCATTCCTTCTACAATGCATTACCACCTAATTAGCTGACTTTATGAATGAAAATATGGCTATGGCAGAACTTGTTCCAATACAATACAGTGTAAAGTTCTTAACTACAAAGCTTATTGCTGGCTATTTATTCTTTCAGTTGGGATCCCTGTTCTCTTAGGTCCTGCCCACCTCATTGTTAAATCCAAGTTAATGAAAGCTAAGTGGAAACACCAACCAGGGTTAGCACTGTCTGAAATACAGAAATCTGAAAAGCATTATTTTTATCAACAAAAGAAAGCTCATTCAAGTATATTTTCAATGAGTTGTAACTAGCTCTCTATAATAATGCTTCTAATTAAACTGTTATTCTAAATTTCAAATTTTCTTTTATTTCTTCTCATACCCTCCCCTATAAAAGTGATCTGGATTAAATGTTTATAAAAGTATTTGAGATTAATTTAATCTGCTAAACCATCTCTATTTCTGCTACACATTCAGAAATGTTTTTTCTCTCTTCTCATTGATGTCTTTGGGGATTAGAGCTGTAGCACCACCCTACCCTACTGAAACCAGTGGCAGGAATTGCATGCACAGCCATGGTTTCAACACCATTTGGGTTAAATTTCTAAACATTAAAGATTCAACAGAATGATTATGGAATAGCTTTAAGTGAAGATCAATACCATGTCAGCCTTTATAATGGCACATTGGTCACTTCTGATGCTAAAGGTGTGCCTGACCAGTCCCATTTATTTTTATAATCCATGATGTGGGTGCCTATCACATATAGATGCACACAACAGGACACTCATACTGGGTATTGCCATCACAGAAGTAGTACAGGAACAGGGAGAAGCTACAGCTCTAAGCTGGCCAGAGCATGGCTCTACCTTTTGACTTCTGGCATTTTCCTGATTTTTTTTTTCCCTAGATTAAAACGAAACTGGCTAAAACAACAACTTCACTCAAAAACAGATGCTTTCTTTAGAAACTTAAGTCATAACAGGTCAGGAATTACTTGCCCTTCTGAATGTCACAAAGGCAGACAAATTATCACAAGGCTTTAGCTTTACAAACTTGGTCACTCTCTGGGGCAGGCTGCCCTCCCTATCACAAGGTCTAGTTAGTGCAGGGTACAGCTCCTGACTTACCTTTCTCAGGTGACTAGACCTAACTGGGGGAAAGCGTTTGACAGAATGATTTTGAGAGGACTGCTGCCTGCAGAGAGCCTCTGAGCTCTCAGTGATGATAGCACTACCACAGCTGAAAGCAGTGGACAAAGAAATTAAAAAATACCAAAAAGAATCACAGGATGGAAAGGTTTCTAGAAGAAAATGGAGTGTCCTGTAGCTTTTAGAAAATAAGAACTCATTGCATCACTGTATCAAGGTCAGCTGCCTAACTTTCCTTGCCTAAAGCAAAAGCAGAGGAAAGTATACCAGATGCCTAACAGGCACCTCCTGTAGACAGAAAGAAAAACACCCTTGGGGTATTTTCTTTCAGGTATTCGTTTAAACTTTCCTGTAATGTTGTTTTCATGTAAAATCTTTAAATGAAAGCCCCTTTAACTCACACTACAAATCACATAAATTAAATGTCCTGTGCTGTGAGGGTTACATTAAAAAGAGTGCAGCACCTGATCCAAATGGCCTTTTTTAATACCCCTGAAGTTCCAAGTCATATTGCGCAAGTATCAAACCCAGCCTAGGCATTCAGTGGGAGTTGCATTAAAAAGACAACTTGAAACAAGTGGTCCATTTATCAAGGGAGGTAGGGGATGGGCTCTTAACCAAAACTACACATCCAAATATTCACAGAATTTGTAGAAGACTCTGTATTATCCTAGATTCTGGTGCCTATTTCTGCCTTCATTACAAAATGACACTAAATCACCAGAAACTTTTAGCAATGATTTAAAATCCTGATTTTGCAATCTACTTTTCCCTATGGAAAATGAAAAGCAAAGCCAGAAGGAACACCAAGCCAAAATATTCTTTCAACGACAACATGTAGTTATCTTGCAAGCTATAAGCATTCAGGAATTACATTTCTACAAATGAAGATTTCATTTGGCAAAACAAATCAAATCCAGATCACTGGATCTGTCCCTGCAGCATTACTCCGAAGACAGACTTACTGAGATTAAGGTCCTATTTCAACATACCTTAGTGGGAAGATTCTAGATAATAAAGAAAATATTTTTTCTTATACATATTTATGGCTTTTGATTCAACTTCAAGATGGCTGTTTTCATCCACAGTCTGTCTTTCAAGCTGCTACATTCACAAAATAGCTGAAATTAACCAAAATAAATACTTCTTTAATTGACTTTTTACAAGCAAGAGAAACACGAACACACCTCCCTTCCTGGGATGTTTTGTGAACTATTTCCTCAAACCTGGAGGGAGGAACATAACGCCTTCAGCAGTAATTAAGTTCAAACTCTTGTGAATCTGGGCACTAAATCAAAGCTAAGCATGAGCACTCTGCCCAAAGTATTCATTAAAGACTATGTGCCAAATTAATGCTGCTCTCCAAAAAATCCTCATAAATTTCCTCATAAGTATTGTAATTTTGAGCAAATATAAGTTAAGCTTTCAAACATGGAGGAGTTTTCATATTGTGGAAATAGTTAATCAAAGGGGATTTCACATGATCTATCTGGAACATGTAACTCTATAGAATTGCTCTCCCTTATTCACCAGGGCTGCTCTCCAGCTGACAATTGTTCACAGTCACTTCCTCTAACAAATCTCACCTACACACTACGTCATGGATAGCACAGCTGCAAAGATTTGCATATTATGCTTTGGGTTACTATTTAGCCTATGTTACTGCTAAGTGGATGCAAATCCTTACCCACGTAGACATCAGTTAACATTCCTGTTGCTGCAAAGGGGATATACAGTTCTCCTTCATTATAATAAGAAAACTGCTTGGCCATCCAACATAATCTGAGACCTCTAACCTGAGGACAACAGAAAGATTTCTACATGTTAGAGAGAACCAAATTCACAGCATGAGTAAAAACTTGGCTCAACAGTTATATAACCAATACCTTTGTGCAGTCTAGATTTTGGCAAATAAGTAATAAGCAAGATAGCACTAGAGAAATTTACAGAAAGGACGACAAAAGTTGAAAGCAAGAACTAAATGCACTTTATAATAGCTGAAGATCAGTCATTTCCATATTCCCTGTCACTTAATGCAGATAATTCAGGCAAAAAGGTCAAATATGGTTTGTAAGACATTCATCTTTGGTTTGATGCTCTGCCTTTAGAAGTAGGATCATGGCTAATTTCTATGTTCGCACTCAATTCAAGGCAAAGGTCTTTGGAACTTGTCCTGGTTTTGGAAGAGAGGTATCTGCCAGCAAAAGCTACTATCTCGCTTTGAACAGAGAATGTAAACCCTCTCCCTCAGATTATTATAATTTTGCAATTAGGGGCTTTCAGGCAAAGATTTGGGAATAGAAATAACAATTCTTTACTAGGAATATTAAAAAATACAAATGTAATAGTACAGAAAGACAAGCAAAACAAAACAAACAAAAACCCCAGAAAACCCTGACAGAGTCAGGGATGTGAACTGAAACCCTGTTGGCCAGGATGTTAAAAGCAGTTGTGGATTGGATTTGTTTTCTTTTGTGCTTGTGGATTTTTTTTTTCAGGGTGGGTTGCTAGAGAACTAATGGCTGGGTGCTTAGGGTTCTTGGCCAAGGCAGGGAAAGGACGGGGTGAGGGAGAAGTTGTCTCTCTTGCTCCTGGCATTGGAGAGGGCAGGGTCTGGCTGCTGCTTTGGGAGGATTTGTCGTTGTCTCTACTGGGTCCGGCCTGAGAAAAATCTACTGTCATCGGCTCCTGTGACCCAGGAATTGTGGAGCTCCTCTCCTCCTGCCTTATTGGGCCAGCCCTGTCCTGCCACTGTTTCTGCTGTGAGGTTTTCTGCTGCACTGTGTCACTTCCCCTGCTGGGACATCCCCACCGCTCCAGCTACATCGGAGCTTCCTGAACTCATCCAGCAGCCTGGGTTACCTCAGCGTTTCCAGCCTGGTGCTTTTTTTCAAGCGATCAGACTCACCCCAACCCTGGACTTTTGTAAAACAAAGCCCCCTCAAGGTTTTCTTTTCCTGTTCTATTATCAACGTTGTAGTTGCTGCTGTTTGTTTGCATTATCATAAATATTAGTAAAGAACTGTTATCCCTATCCCCATAACCCTGGTGTCATGGGTTAAAGGTGAAATATGACTTTGCAAGGACCTTGGAGTCTTTAGGGGCGGATGGGCACCTGGAGGGGGAGGAAGGGGCAGTCCTTGGTGACTGACATTTGGTTTCAGCCATTGAGGGGACAGGAAAGTGACTCTTTGGAGAAACTATTTAAGTTGTGAATTACTGGAGCTGCTCTCTCTCTGCCCTGGGATTTTCACCAGGTGACATCGTGTGGTGGCTGCTACACGGGGCTGGGCCGGGCCTGGTCCCTGCTGCCCCTGGGCGGACGGGCCAGGCCTGTGCGGCCCTCCGGGAGCCGCGTTTCCCACGGGGGGAGCAGCCCGGCCATGCTGGTGGGCCCGGTCATGGTGAGCAGTGGGAGAGGGGAAGAAAAGCCCCGGCAGCTGCTGCTGTTGCCAGCCGGGATGGGGGAGATGTCTCTTCCCCTCCCCACCTTCAGGCCTCCGGTAGCCGCAGCCTCTCAAGGAGCGGCCTGCACCATGAGACCGAGGGGTGGAGAAGGAAACATCAACCAACTCCCCAGCAGCATGGCCTGGAATTCTTCGCAGCTCCTGCGTGGCAGGGAACTCGTAATCAGTGCAGGCCCGGGCACATTTAACTCTTTTCTCGCCAGCAGATGAACTTTTCAAAGTACTGGCCCTTTCCCCGGAGTGAAGACAAGGCAAAGGGATTGAACCATAAAAAGGCATAGCATGAAATGGAGTCAGTGAAGAGTGGAAAAGACTATTCGAGAGAAAGAAGAGCAGTAGCCTACATGGCTGTACCGTTTCTGTATTTTTTTTCTGACCTTTTTTTCCATGTAACATATAAATGCTGTTTGGGGAGGGAATGCATGGCTCTAGCTGGAAGTGATATAAAGCTCTTCACTCCTAGGGAAAAAGGAGATTTTGCAGTTTGAGATGAAGATGATTTTGGAGATAGAATTTTGGTTTTCATGATAAAGGAGGCATTCTTAGTACCCCAAATAAGCAGTTTATGACCTATGTACAGTATTCAGGCAACAGCCACAGATAGGATCTATAGAAGTGTGATCTTCCTAAGACGCAGAAAGACTCTCTTTCTAAAGGAACCAATGAAAAATTATTTTTAAATAGTAACCCTGACTGAAGTTACAGATTTTGTCTTTTTATGGTGTAAGTAGGAAAGTGAGTATTTGTGGGGGAATAAGGAAAGATATTTTGAAGGTTTTTATTTGGTTCTCTTTTTTGTTTGTTTTCCTCTTTTCTTATTCCTTATTCTTAATGTGTGTGAATAAACTATCTTTTGTAATTTTAAGGTAAGCCTGTTTCGCTTTTTGAGTTCCCCTAATCATATATAAAGTAATAGTAAACACTAAACCATCACATTCTGCCTGAGAGCCCTTTTAATTTTCCTAAATTACAATAATTTGGAAAGAGGGGATTTGCATTCTACATTTCCTAAGGAGGTCCTGCCTCCTCCTTAGCAGATACCTGTCTTTCAAACTAAGACAGCAGTCCAGATGAATCTTCCCGGAGTAACAGATGCAGTTCTGTGGAGTAGAGATGGTCCTGTAGAAAGTCCAGTGGTGGTGAGATGTCTCCAGTCTTCCTCTGGGAATCCAGTGGAAAACAAGATGTCCTGGTGCTCCCACATCTCCTTTTATCTGGGTAGGAATGCTTGGTGCACCCCTCATTGGGCAGAGCATCTCACAATGGGATGATGTAATGTGCCATATCACTGGTGTGCCTTAATGGCCTATTATCATATAACATCAGCCCCAAAACTCCTGTTTGGCCACCTCTTTTGTTTTGGTCAAGTACCCATAAGTACCCAGCAATCAGTTTCCTAGCAACCCACTGGAAAAAAATTCCACAAAGGAAACAAATCCAACCCCTAACAGAACTTCATGTAAAAAGTTACTGCTCACATAAGTGCAAAGCAATCTAAAGCTAACAGTACTTTCACTCTTTTTGTAAGTACCTGCTAAAGTTGGTAGCCATGACTGAAAAAGGCAACAAACTCAGGTACATATTGCAAAGCTGTATACAATGAAAAAAAAAAAAAAAAATCTTATTGCCTCAAAGCCTTTAACAGTTTGACAATTTTTTTAAAATTTCATTTTCCAAAATACAATATCATAAACCAATGGAGTTTCTGGAATTTACACTGAACTATGCCTTCTATTCCTTCTGTACAGATGGAAACAACTAGGATTCCTTATGTTGAAATGCCCTGCTATACAAGCACAATGAAATTAGATGCAAAAAAACTTCTCAACAACAACATTAAATTAATTTTGTACAGTTACTCTTAATTTATACCATAAAATACTAGAAATAAAAATTTTAGATTCAGAGTTTGTAACTTGACAATTATAAACCATGGGTCACATATGAAAACAGGCTGCCCCCCTTGATGGATCAATGATAGGAGGTATGTTAATACAGCAATAAGCCATCAATACAGTATACAAGTTTTATACACAGAGCCTGGACAGGATGGCAGAAGGAAACAAAGAGAGAAATGCATCACTTACTGCTTACTATACACTCTGGTATGAGGCTCTGACACTGAACTCATTGCTTATCTTAAGAATCCTTCTGACAGTATATTTCAACTACAAAAGACATTTTTGAAGGGAGGAAATTATAAACCAACATCTTTTCCACTGCTCTGAGAGAAGAGGCTTTAGGAACATACCAGGAATCCCTTATCGGCGTCCCTTGCCTGTTTCAAAATTCTCTGAATAATTTGGAACCTATTTTTCATCTCAGTCAAAATACAATCCAGCAGATGCCTCAACAGAAATTCTGAGATCACTATGCCTGGCACTCTGCAGAATGACCTCTCTCTCTCTACAAAATGAATGCAAGACATTATCAGTCTGCCAGGGTAGAACAACACCATATGATATTGCCACCTGCACTCCCATGCTCAGTGCTCCAGATGTTGAAGGGCATTACTATAGCTGCATAATATTTGTTTTCAGTTGTGGGCTCAGTACAAACTAAGTCTCTACACACAAAGCCTTTCGAAACACACACACAAAAAATATGATGCATTCATACTGCTTAATAAACTTTTGTTTTATTCAAGCTCTTTCAAAGTTAGGCCACGTAAGCTGCATGTAAAAATTCATCAGCTGCTACAAAGGCATTCCAGATTTCCATTTCCCCAGACACTGGGAGACAGGCACAAAGGAATACAACTCTTCATATACACAACTTGAATATTATCCTCATCCACATTTGGCATCCAGGCCCAAAACAGTTCCAAATAGTCTGTCAGTGGTGAAAACTGACCCTTCCTTATGTTAATGAAAGATTAACTCTCTCTCACTGTGAGTAATAGGACTCCTCCAAGGCAGCCTTTCCTACAGGGAATCTTCATCTGTATCAATGTCACTGCTTGGTTTGTTCAGCCTCTCAAATTCTTCTCCATCCTACGGGAACCAGAAGAAAAAGAGAACAACGTGAGCAAAAGTCATCTTGTTATTAATGAAAATTGAAAAAGAAAAAAAAAAAGTAAGGTTTATTCTGAAGCAAATCACTTTAAGCAAAATCAAGACCCTGTAATTTAAACCTCTTACTGGTGTGTTATAATGTTTAGGAAATACATACTCATAAAAAACATTCCCTGCATCTTTAACACTTCTTAGTGACTGCCTAAACCAGCTTGTAGCCCATTCTTCAATCATAAAATGGTTTGGGTTGGAAGGTAGTAGAAGGATGCTAGAAGGTCTCCCTGGAGCCTTCTCCAGGATGAACATTCCCAGCTCTCTCATCCTGTCTTCATAGCAGAGGTGCTCCAGGCCTCCGATCATCTTCCCTTGGACTCGCTCCAGGAGATCTAAGTCCCCAGAGCTGGACACAGTACTACAGGTAGGGTCTCACATGAGCAGAGAGGCAGAGTCACCTCCCTTGACCTGTTGGTCACACTGCTTTTGACGCAGCCCAAGACATAGCTGGCTTTGCATGCTCACATAGTGCTATTTGTATCTACAACAGCTGCTTAGTTATAAGTGCTAAAATAGATAACACCTGGCATACCAAAAATATATCAATTTGTGTTATTTATTGCTCATTAAACAACAACCTAAAAAGGCACCATGTGGAATTTCTGGAAAACATCTCAAAGTTTGTTTGTCAAAACGCAGTGGTGACAGCGCTCCTTCCCCATCAGGCAACTGCTCAGCTCAGCTGAATGACAGCTCTAAGAGCAAGCCATCCCTGACACCTTCTAGGTAACTAGATCACTGTTCAAATCAGAACAAAAAACACTAGCGGGCCTGGAGAAAATATATAGCAAGAAAAAAAAAACCCAAACCATGTTAAAACTCTGTATTTTAAACATTGCCTTTTTGTCTTCAGCTATCTTTGAATGTTATGGTAGAAAGAACCTTAACACCAAATGTGTTAACTTCCTCCTTATGTGGTCTAAGTTACACAGACTTACCAGTTCTACTCAGGTACAATTACTTCCCATCAATTCCAATTTCTGAATGCTCTGGGCAAGTAAACTCTCTTGGCTATAAAGCTTTCAAGGAAAGGTTTGTACAAAGCTGAAGTTGCTCACAGGACTGTATACAGTCAAAGCAGGAAAGCAATGCTTACCTAGGCTTCATGATTTCAAAAAGTGGCATATGCAAAGCAATACCCAAGATTTTAAGAAATACTGCAGGACTTTGGTGTTGAGGGATGAGTCCAGTCACACACAAGTTGATTCTTCCAAACATTTCTTAATATAAAGGGAGGTGAAACAAAAGAGAAACAAAAAGAGACAAGTACTGAAAAGCCTTACCCCACTTGACCTCTCCCATGCATCTCCTTTGATGAGTTTTCCCCTTTCCCGCAGAGTGGCATATTCCAGGCCTCTTGCTTTGCTGGCATTATAAATGAATATGGACAGAAGCACTACAGGAGCTTCCAGAAAGAACTCTAGAGAAGGCCTGAAGTCAAAGATGATGAAAGACACAGTGGTGATGATGACAGTGTTGATCTGAGCAGTCATAACATGGAACATGTTGTCTCGGAACTTCAAGATGAAGGCTACAGACAGCCCCAGGAAAGCTGTGACAAATATAAGAGCCATGGAGAAGATGTTGTGCCCATAAAAAAAGCCACAGTTTCCTATCTGCCTCCGGTCCTTAGCCTGTAGCGCCAGCATGAGCCCATTGAAAAGCACTCCAAAGGCATAGAGTTTGCTGTTCTGTGTGAAGATGCTTTCCCCAAGCTGATCCATATCTTTCAGCATCTTTTCGTTGTAGATGTTAGCCAGGGCAGACACAAAACACTGCACTAGAATAAGCAGATGGCCCAGGCTGAGGCGGAGGGGCTTCAATACTCCTGCCATGGTACTGGTCACATTCCACTGGAAGCTGTGAAGGAAACTTGGTGCTGCACAGTTGCCCCTTTCCACGCATGCTTCCACAGGTCCAGTAGTGAGAAGGCAGTGGTTAGATGGCCTAAAAAACATACTGTGATGAAATCCATGTGCAGCCAAGCTGTGCTGATGGCCTCCAGTTCCTCGAGTCAGGGCAACGATGGACAGGAATAAAATCACCAGAGACGCCCACTGTACCCAAGAGAGTCTTCGCCTGGTACACAAAAAAGCCACTAAATTTAGAAACACAGTGGCATAAATTGACAGAACATCCAGATCTATAAAACATATAAAAGACATCATGCCACAGATAAGGAGACAGGTGTAAAGAAAACTCTTTTCAGAATATAATAAAATGCCAAAATGAAACGTGATTTTCTATGGCAAAGGAGGCCGAGACTGGCAAAGAAGTACAAAATTAAATATTCCTCATTTGGAAGAATAAGGAAAAGGAAGGCCTTTCAAGGTCCTGTTATTTCTAGATACTGACTGCCTAACAACTTAAAAGCAACTCCTGTCTCCATGGCAACCAAGGTCTGATGAATGAAGTAAAACATTACAGACATCTAAATAATTACCATCTTTCTTTGGAAAGCATTCACTATACTGCTCTTTTCCCCCATGATTTGGAGCCCTTTTGCAGTATTTTATGATTATCTTATAAATCTACAAATGTAATTCATAAGACTATTAGAAGTATTTATACTGTTTTTCCACTCAAACAAATCTTATCTTGACGAAAATCAAAAATTTGGAAGACTAACTGACCTGTGTCATCACAAGAAACACAAAACTAAAATGAGAAAAAGCATTTCAAGTCAGACTATCAGGCACTGTTTTGGCATATTAACACCTATAGCAAAGATTTATTTGTGCCATATGCAAGCAACTTTTAGAGTGTAAAGCTAATGCCCATTTCCCTGACAGTCTTTTTTGAATCTAAATCATACTATACAGAGCACAAATTCAGAGCACATTGTCTGGCTTTTGTCACATGGATAGTGAACCAAACACACCTCTATCTTTCACTCTTACATATCTCATTTCCTCTTATTAGACCATGTTTACACTCAATTAATAAATGCAACAGACTGGTAAGAAGTACTGGCAATCATAAAATAAGATATTTAATGTATAAATGAAAGCTTCCTTCTTACCATTCAATGACTCTATAATCATGATTTCAGCTGTTTTCTACTAGACTTGACCAAATGTGTAGACTCATGAAGGGACTTCTAATAACATATGATTTCCTACAGCTTCAGATGCAGAAAACAAAACCACCTCTCCAAGCTGGTATAGCCACAAGGACAGAGAACTACTGTTCCCGTCAGACAAAGAGAAAAAATGCAGCTTAACTTCAAAGCTAGGAAGACTTAGATTTCATTTACTTTAGCAAATACTACTTACTTTAGCACTATCCTGAAGAGAAGAGCTGTTGTTATAATGACAAAATTTGAGAAGAGTACAGCCATTGCCTTGAAAGAGAAGAAAAGGAACAAAGTTATACTCCAGACGCACTGTGGACACCAAAAACCTACAGACTTCAAGTGTTCACCTCCCTGCAAGGTGCCACAGTGAACTGAATATTTTTCCTCACACAAATGGTAACCATAAAATGACATTCAGGTCCCATTTCAAAATCTCAGACAAATCACAGAGTCCAAGCTCCACGGCAGTGGGGAAAGCTATACTGAAATGAAGATGTGAGGAAACCAAAGCAACAGAAAATTTATGTAACAGAGAACAGTTTAGTTTTCAGTCAGATAAGTTCCCCAGCCAGGCTGACCAGTCAGCTGCAAAAACAGCTGCATTGGCACTATGGAGGAAGTTGCTCCAAAATGAGAATAAGCCAAGAATAAAGCAAGGTGAGGCTGCTCCTGGCTACAGTGCCATTTGTAGTGTTCATGAAATTCCAGACTTGGACAAGGCACTTGCAGAAAACAAACTTCTTGAATGTCAAGTCCTTTTGCTGTAGAGTTCATGAAAGATAAAGAGGTGTTTGGCTTGAATTTTCAAGACTGCAACTGTAATAATAATTTTAAAAAATCTATTTAACTCTAAAGCTTCTGTTTAATTTGGGAATAACTATATAACGACTTCAGTGCTCTAATCCATGGCCATGATCCCAAACTGCAAACCCCTTGTGGCAAGGATTGTCTGTTTTGTCTCTGTACTAGACACTCTACACTGAGACACCAGACCAGAAGGCTCTTTTAGGCACTCCAGTTACCAGTAAAGATCAGAATGCACCAGCACCAGTAGGAAAAAAAAATCCTCTTTTTGAGGATGAAGGTGTTTTGCAAACTATCTGTTATTCTAGACTGCCCTGTATAGTCAGTACATGGACAAAAGATCCAGGCATCTGAAGTTTTTGGTCCAGTTGAGCCTCAGAGTGAACTCACCTTTTTAGACAATTTTACACAAAGGCATATATAGATTCAGGAGTACAAAATACAGGTTTTTTCTTGAATTTTCTCATAATTTCCACATTCCCAAGTCTGCTATAGTGTGTCTTTTTCATTGACCAGAGGAGAAGCACAGACTTTTCTCATTATCTTCCACTTTATCCCAACATCCTGTCTGCTGAACAATAATTCTAATGAAACAGCACAACACACACTCTCAAGTAAGCTGAAGACTTATTGACAATGAGACACCTGCCTAAGAAAACACATCTTAATTTTCCACTTTGCAAAATTAAAACTCAGTAAATATGGATGTTAGATGAACACTGTGGAAGGAGAAGAATACTGAACAAACAAGGAAATCTGGCAGAAATCACTCTGGAAAAAAAGAACCTTTATATAAAATGTAGAAGTGTTCCATGCCCACTCTGGTTTTGCTTTACAATCAATGTCCCCCCATCCAAAAAAAAAAAAACCAAGAAAAATTTTGAGTAACTTTTTTCTTGGAAACCTCAAGAGACCTCTGTTCTAGATGAAAAGGAATGGGAATATCAATGTTCCCCATGCCACTAATCTGCACATCAGAAGCAAAATCTCATAAGGTAAGTCCCTACGAAATTTAGCCATTAAAAAGTATCCACAGTTATAGCTGAAGTTTCAAGCAAAAAACAACTCTAATTCTAGCAACTGTTCACCTTAGTCCCAAAACTACTTTTTATTTAAAGTCACATGACCAAGTTCCATCAGGTACGGTCATCTTCCTTTTAAGCATCTTCACATCTCACATTTATGATCTTATACACTACCAAGATATTCCATCTTAAAGATATTTACTTATCTCTTGTAATAGTTCTTTATCATAGTAACATTAGTTTCAGCTAACCATCATAGAATTTCTTTAATTAAAAGATGCTAGAAGCTCTAAAAAGAGGAATTTTAGAGCACATGTTCTGCAGGGAGGGAAACAAGTTATGTCTGGCTGTATGTGTATGTAAAACAAAAGCTGTGTGTATTAAAAGGATTACCTTAACTGAACCAAATTAAATTGCTTAAGAGAAAAAATAGCATTTAGGTAACCTCCTACACACCAGGCTTTGCTTCTACAAATATAGCTGAATTTCTTTCCTAAAACTAAAAACTCAAACCACCCACAAACAAACACAAAAAACTAAACCTAACCCTGACCAAACAAAAATCACCTCCATCATTACCANCACCACACAAAAAAAAAACACCCCCAACAAAAACAAAAAAAAAAAAAAAAAAAAAAAAAATCCCATCAACAAAAAAAACACATACAACAAACCACAAACCTAAGAAGCTGCACATGTTATGTTAAGATATCAGACTCTTGATTTTATTAGCTTTTGTCAGCTGAGTCCTGTTCTAGACTTTGGACTGGTCTGTCACTGGCAGAAATATACATCTAAGAGAACAGTATCTTAGAAAAGAAATTCTAATAGAGAAGGTAGAAACCATTTATTTTTAATGTTCAACAGGGGCAGCCACAATATTTTATAGCAAGCACAAACCATCTGTTTCCATCTTACTGCAAACAGAGATTCTGAACCAAAAACTATCATGGTACAAAAATAAAAGCAAGCAAAAAACCTGTACAATTTCCTAAGCATATGGTTCATCAAAAAGGATGAATGTAGTTAGAAGAAAGTACCAACTAAATATTGTATCTAAACATAGCTAACACACAAACGCAAAAATTAAGTTGGTTTTCTTCATTCCCTCCTCAGTTTTTGTTACACTTACTCCCTTTGTGAGATTACACTTACTTTATGTCACATATATGGAGTGGTAGAAGCTCCACAGAAAAGTGCAGCTCAAATAATAGGAAAAAAACCAAATGGATTGAAAGAGAAATACAGAGTTGAAGAAAGCAGAAGTACCAAAAACTCTCCCACTTCTTAAGCACTTCACCCTATTTCTAAATCACTTTTGATGGAGAAAATATAAAGACTCTTCTCTGCTGGAAGTTGTACAACACTGGCCAGCCAGCAAGAGAATGGGAAGGTAACAGATTAGTCTTCACCTGCCAGTGCTAAAATAGCAGAAAGATTCAGTTACAGTCTTGCCTTGCCAGTGCTACCACAGTAGACAACCTAAGAGCAGTATTACCCACTAAGATATTAGAAGTCAAGTTATTCAGTATTAGTATACTTACTGGCTGGAGGTAGGACAGTACATAGAAGACAATCAAGTTATCCAAAAAGTAAAGAAAGGCAGGAATTGACCATTTCATGGAATTACATACATTCTTCCAGGAAAAACATTCAGAGAGATGATCCATACAACCCGTTTCTGAAAGGAAAAGAAACCAGTAAGAAAGACATCATTTCTATTATTGAAAGTCCATTCCCTTGTAACAGAATAGGTATCACTGTTCTCTTTTGAGGAACACCATTAGACTGAAAACACTTGGTTCCACAGTTCTCTGGCCACACAGGAACCTGTGTTCCAGGGCAGAACACACAGCTGGACCAGCAACCCTCTGTGGCATTCACCTCCTTGCTTTAGCAGAGAAAATGTCACAGAACCTGTTACACCCATCACAGCATTTGTCCACTGGAACAAAAATTCCATCAATCAGTCTTTGAGGGCCAAAAAGCATCCCAGAGTCCCTACACAGTAGTGACATCCTTACTGGGTGTGACTTTCTGTTGATTATTGATCAAATCTACAACAGAAACAAGGACACAGATAGTGAATTCCTTCATAGAACACTGAAAAATCAGCCAGTAAAGTCAGAAGTAGAAAATAAACCAGAACTCACTATTTGCAGACCACAGCACATGATATGGGTATAAACAGAACATAGGGCAAAAAGAAGAAAGGACAAAGCACAAAGAATGACATATACTTAGGTATTCAGGACACAAACTTTAGTACGAAGGCTGTGATAAACCTTCGACTACTCCAGAGCTGGCGCCAAAAGTACTTTATTAGCACAGATTGTAAAACTATCCAATGATATCTAATCCTCTCCTGAAGCACCAACACATTGAGTTCAGAAAAACTCAGACATCTGGATTAAAAAAAAAAAAAAAAAGAAAACATGCAATCAGTGGTAGGCAACACCAATTGAATATGTTTATTGTCTTAGGTAAGTCTGTACTAAATGGTGAAGGTGAAAATGTAACTAGCTTGCCAGAGCCGTAACTGTTTCCTGAAGAAGTAGACAAAACCAAGAGTTCAATTTAAGGTGAACCTCCAGTGCCTGACACCTTCTTCCAATTCAAATATTTGTTCTGTACCATTTTGAAATGCTATGAAATTAATCTCTCGTAGCTTTTACATTAGGAGAGAAAAACAAGAAAAAACAAAAATCATCTTCAATGCAAAATCTGCGGCAAGTGGTGAGTGTCATCTATTGTTAAAAAATAAAAGTGTTTGTAGGACAGCAAATCTTAGAAAGTCAACATACTTTAGTTATTTAAAATGTCAGTACTTACCTTTTTTCCTATTCCAGAGTGCCAACACTACACATAGGACCAGTTTTACTACTTCAGAACACATGTTCACTGTCGTAGGAAGGTAGTCATACTTGTTATCTGTGGGACCCAGCAAATTAAAGAGTACACAATCAGTTTCTGTCTCCTGCATTCCTCATTAGATCAAGAATCTATTTTAACCATTCTAATCACAATTTTAGTCACAAAAGGCTTTGTCAGAACTTCTGTTATAAATGTTTCAAAGTTTATGATATACAACTTCACAAACAGCCTCCTTTCTGAGTTGAAATCTTTCCTCATTTGGTCCCAGTTTACAAAAGAACTTTTTTGGAAGAACTTAAGAACATGGCTGTTTTAAAAACAAATTAAAATGGGAAGGTTTCCCCCAAAGACCACTGTGGTATTTTTAGCCCTCACCAAAAAAAAAAAAAAAAACCCCAAAAAAAAAAAAAAAAACCCCAAAAAAAAAAAAAAAAACCCCAAAAAAAAAAAAAAAAACCCCAAAAAAAAAAAAAAAAACCCCAAAAAAAAAAAAAAAAACCCCAAAAAAAAAAAAAAAAACCCCAAAAAAAAAAAAAAAAACCCCAAAAAAAAAAAAAAAAACCCCAAAAAAAAAAAAAAAAACCCCAAAAAAAAAAAAAAAAACCCAACAACAAAACAACAACAACAACAAGCCCCCCCAAACCCTCCCAAAAAAAAAACCAAAAAACTTCCAGGATGACATAACCTTCTTTTAGGACTGGCAATTTCAGCCAGTTTTAGCACACCAACTAGGATACCACTTTTCTCCTAAGCCTGTTGCAAGAAAAACATTTCACTCAAATCAAGTACTGCCAATAGTGCCTATACAACAATACTGTCTTTGAATAGTTAGCTATAAAATAAATCACCTGCCTCATCTTTTAAAGGTAGATCATACACCTTGCAATCCAAGTTATACCTTTATGGTAGACCACTGACTAGATGGAAATTTTCCAGTGCAGAAACATGTCCCTATAAATATAATAGGATGTTTATGCAAAGAATTTTGCAGGTGGAGAAGTTGGTTTTTTTTGGGTACGTTTTAGCTCAAACATCAATGCTTTCTTATTCAAGGCATATCATGGATATTGTCCAAGAGTACCTTCGTTGGCAGAATACTTCATCAGAAGGATTCGACTTGAGCCCAACGCAATGAACACTCCTCCAAGCAGAAAGGTCTGGCTGGTTGTCTTGGAGCAAAGGGCAAATCGACTACACCACTCCAACTTCATTCTGCTGCCTCACCTTTGGATGGCAGGATAAAAAAAACACTATGAACAATACTTCCAGAAACTGGTTACACAAGGCAAAATAAGTGTATTTTTTTGTGTTATACAAAGATGATTACATCATAGAACAAGCCATGATCTTGCTCTACAACTATTGTTTTCTTATTTAAAAAAAAAAAAAAAAATCAAGTTCAACCTATAAGCAAACACTGTCATGTCAATTAGACCATGGCACCAAGTGCCATGTCCAGTCTTTCCTAAAACACCTCCAGGAATGGTGACTCCATCACCTCCAATTCCAGTATATCATCATCCCTTCTGTGAAGAAATTCTTTCTGATGTCCAACCTAAACCTCCGGTGGCACAGCTTAGGACTGTGACCTCTTGTCCTGTTGCTGGTTGCCTGGGCGAAGAGGCTGACCTGGCTACACCCTCCTTTCAGGCAGAGCGATAAAGTCACCCCTGAGGGAAGGGTATGTTAATAGGGACCGTCAAAAGGGGATAAACGATGTATACACATGGACTTTGAAGGTGGCACAAGGAGGCTGGTTCCTGAGAAGTCTGCAACGGCGGCATACGGATTAGCTAAAAGGATTAAATATCTCACACGTTTATTTTTCTTTAATATTTGAAGTCCTCTTGCTCCTAATCCCAGCAAGGAGAAGCGCTACAGCAGCGGCGCGAGACCAACCCCTCAGAGCTGACCTGGCGCCGGCTCGTTCCCAGCGGCGGGGAAGGCACAGGGCAGCCGGAGCCGAGCACCGGAGCCGCGTCCTCCGCCTCCAGCGCCGCCGTTACTCGCCCGACCCGTTAACGGGCCCCGGGGCCGCAACAGCCGGCCGAGGGAGGAGCGGGGTGGGAGATCTCCCTCTGGGCCAACTGTGGGCTGGGCTCCTTCTCTGGTGACGGTCCGTCCCATGGCGGCAGGGCGGCCTGAGCGCGGCAAACCGGACCGCGGGGGGGGACACCCACCTCGCCGCCTCCTCCACAGCGGAAGAGGAACACCCGCCGGGCTTTGCCGACCGCCTCCTGCCACGTCGCTGCTTCAGGCTGCAACCGCGAGCGGCGGGGCGGCGGCC
>WEIU01017648.1:6965-54556 GCA_013389925.1 Aegithalos caudatus | reverse complement strand
TGGCCACTTTGCAATAAAAGGGTTGAATGGGCTAATATTCGTTTCAATCAATCCAAGGTTGCTCTTCATGAAGGAATAAACATTCCCTCTTTGACCTTAATAAAAGCAAGGAGATCATTGTGGAAAAAAATCCAGTTTTTATCAGAAAAAAATGTTAAAGGGAGCACTCAAAGTGTGCAATTAACAAACATTAAAGCAATAAAATATTGACCCTTTTTTTTCCTGTCTTTTCCCTCCCATTTCCAAGATTTCAAGAAATAATAATAATTAACAATCAATGGGTTCCTAATGAGAGAGCTCACACTACACCCACAAAAATTATCTTTTGAAAAATCAATAGGAAAAAAAATGTGGGAAAAAAAAAAAAAAAAAAAAAAAAAAAAAAAAAAAAAAAAAAAAAAAAAAAAAAAAAAAAAAAAAAGCTTTCACCAGTTTTGTGCAAAGACCAGAGGAGCAGCAGCAATAACAAGCAGCCACATCAACCCTTCCACGAGCATCCCAAGGTAAAATTCCATTCCTAGAGCTCACTGTCAGCCATGGTGTTTTGTGTCAATGAGACCTGAGCACTTCTCTGGGGTTAAGCACAGGCTGAAGAGCTGTGTGGAGTGGCACAGGCAGCAGGGGAGCTCAGATCCTGCAGCCTCATGTCACAGACCCTGTTTGTGTTTTAAGGACATGACAGGCTCATGTTTCCTGTGCCTCTGCTCCATGCCAGGGCTGAGAAAACTGATCGTGTGGCAAGGATGCTCTTGGCCAGCCTTCAGAGACACCGAGGCAGTGTGCAAGTCTTATCTGCAGAGACAGATGGGGGTTTAAAATTGAACTGCAACATAAAATTCTGCTGTGAGCTGTCATATCCATGGTGTTTTATCATGACATCTCTCTGTCAAATGCATTGCTATTGTTTAATATCAATCACATCAATGAATACAAGTTTTATACACATTTATGCAAAATTTCAATTTCTGCTTACATTGCTTGGGTGTTAGAAATCACATTACTTACATTTTTCAATAGCAGCCTTGCTTTTTCCTGTAGGGGAACTATCAATAGTTTGATGTATTTTTATGTGGATCACTTTCTTACTGAGAACATTTGTAAAGTTTTATTCCCGTAGTCTATCCACTTCGGTGTGGTGCAGTCATAAACTACTGTGGGGAGGATGAACTTGGCATGATCCTGCAGGAGCAAGCACGTGGCTGTAATCAACTCCCACACTGCAAACCTCCTCAAGTCAGGAAGAGAAGGGTAACAATGGGGTGGGAGAAAGGGTGAAAAAGTGGGAAGTGAGGGGCTGCTTCTGTTGAAGTTCTCCTTCTCCTTCTCCTTCTCCTTCTCCTTCTCCTTCTCCTTCTCCTTCTCCTTCTCCTTCTCCTTCTCCTTCTTCCTCCTCTTTCTCTTCTTCCTCCTCTTCCTCTTCACCATTGTTACTATTTCCAGTATTGGTTCTTTGCATTTTATGTGTTCTGGAATTGTCCTGGGTACTTGTTCTGTGGACTTGATGTAAGACAGACACCCAGATCCTCTGTGGACCTCCTCCAAGGAAGGCTCAGATTTCCCTGTGCATGGATGGTCTGTCAAGAGTGAATTCTGCTGAGTGCCCCAGAGACTGCTCTATGTCAAATATGCCTTGTTGTCCTCCTGAAACAGCCTAGCTGTGACCAGAGCTCCAGGACGGGGAGAGAAAAACATTTGGGATCCCCAGGAGCTCAGTTCATGCCTATTCATCAGCAGGGTTCTTACCAGAATGGTGATCCTGGGTTTAGTCTGATTAGTGAGACATGCAGAGCCATTTGTTATCTGCTCCCCCAGTGATGCGGGCAGAGCACAGGCCATGCAAAATGTGCCAGGGCTGTATAACGAGATGATAATTAAGCAATAATATGCAACCAGGGCTGTCAAAGGGTGAGACCAGAGCAAAACAAGGCAGCTGCTGCCAGGAGGTGAGTCTGGGCAAGGGAGGAGGATTTTCTCTCTCAGCAGCCTTTATTCCATGGATTTCAGCAGGATGGTTAACAAAGAGCAAAGCCAGGCCATGTGTTCACACAATCAACAGCTCCACCTCACCTGCTGATCCCTGGAAGAGAAACATGAGGACCACAAGCAGCAAACTAGGGGGAAACCCAGGTAGGCTTGGGAAAGACACAGCTCTTGCCTGTCCAGGGTTTTCTGCCAGCTGGAAGGCAGAGGAGGGACTGTTGTACCTGGGCTGGGAGGAAGCAGGACTTGGAATTTGCTGCAACTGCTGCTCCTTGCCTTTGTCCTCATGCTGGGTTTTATGACCTGGCTACATCAAAGTGTGGGTTGTTGGCACAGACCCAGCTGGCTCAGAGTTGGACCTCTTCCCTTACTGCTTCATACTTGGCATTACTTGGCACCTTGCAAATTTTGTCTAACAGGAAAACTGCTCTCCTCAGACCAACCTCCATCTCCACCACCTCCATCATTTCCATTTCCATCATTTCCACATCCATGTCCATGTCCATGTCCATGTCCGTCTATCTCTCATCATCTTCCTTCCCCATGGTTCCAGTATTTAGAGCTGTCCTTCACCCAATTCCCTCCATCACACTCTTATTTGATGAGAATTCCTCTCTGTTTGAAGATCTTCTATTTCTGTCCAGCACTCAGCATCTTTACAAATGGGCTTTACCAGCATTGGCTGGACCTGGTTTTAATCCAAATCTGTAAAGCTTGATTGTGCCTGGGCTCTCTATCCTATCAGCCACGTGGGTGCTCTCCCCTGCAAGTGAGAACAGATTTGCTGGGCAGTGGCTCTGTTCCATAACATTGTTCTGACTGGCCTTGATAATATTCCTAGCCTTTAATACTTTATTCACTCAATTCTGTATCAGCTTTGCTGCTTCTCTGCCAAGGACTGATAGCACAGGAGAATGTTACTTTGCAAATTCAGCCTTGACACATTAATTTACACTAAGAAACCCATGTTTTTCTTCCACCAGTTACCCAGTGACATATTGAATTTGACCCTTTTTTCTCCTTTTTGTCAGCATCCAAGGGTGTAACTGGTCTCATGTTCTTGCTGGGGTGTTAACCAGTGTTCCTGGGAATCTCCCTCCCTTGAATAATGGTCAATGCTGTCTCTTGGAGCATGGACTGTGGATATGCTACTGGATCTCAGCTTTCCTTGAGGAATGTTAGAGACAACTAGCAACACACTGTGTGTGTATTACATTAAGGGTCATTGGTTGGAGACAGAAATGTCACAAACTGAGCAAGCATCCTCAACAAACAGCACTGAGTTTATTATGGACACCCCTTCTACAGAGGGTTTGAATTTCCCAGGTTTAGATCACTGGTTGGGATCTCTCTCCAGCCAGACCTCTAGCCAGTGGTTTCTGCACCAAGGCTTGAACAGGGCTGGCTAGGGTCTCTGAGTTCAAATCTAATCTATCACTGTTCACCAGAGACTTGTTTTTTTCTAGAATGAGCCAGGCTAGCAGAACTGGGTCTGTGTTGTGGCCAGATTTATCTTGTCCAGTTACAGACCAACTGTACTGTGACGTGTGTGTGTGTTTGTGTTCAACTGTGGATGGTGTTTCAAGCCATAAGAAGCTGCCTCTCTCCTCATTTGCCCTCAAAGTGGGAGTGTGCCCAGTGGAAGGGGGACTGTGGCATTGCCTGCACTTCTCTGTGTCCAGCTCCTTCCTCACTGCCCTGCCTGCATCCCCCCCCAAAACTGCTACCCTTGAGAAATGGTACATGTCCTCTTTCCAGATTCCCCATCTTCCTATCCCAATGGATTTTGTTCTATTAATGCAACAGAGCTTTTTTTTTAAATTCCATTTTAATCTTTCTGGACATCTGTGCTGTCCCTACAGCCTCTCTCCATATTACAACATTCACACCCTTGGTTTCTTTTTTTTTGCTTTGGGAACTGTCCCTGCAGGTGTTTAGGAAGTCAGGTAGGACTGGGGCCCACCCAGGCTCTCCTGTTGGCAGTGCTGATCCTAGCAGTGAGCTGGGCTTAGCAATTGGAGCTGATCCTCCTGGCATTGTAATTACATTGTGAAGACACTTGAAAGTTTCTGTTGTTAAATATTTAATGCTGTAAGAGGAATAAGACCCTGAATGTGAATTTTCTGATGAATGCCTTGCTCACCTGTGGATGTGCTAAGAGCCTCCCCTCTCCTTCCAGACACAGTGACCATGAATATTCATCCTGTTCCCTCCAGGCTTGACTCCTTTGTGAGGCTGACAGGAGCCACACGTGGGGAGCTTAGATAAGCAAGGATACTCTGGGGCATTTAGCAGGACAGGGCATGTGCTGAGAATGTCACAGGGAGATGATGTGACAGTCATTGAGACCCCCTGTTTCAGAGGGGTCAGTGTGTGCCTGCTGGAGCAGGAGCTGGGCTGTGCAGGGGCAGCGTGGGCTCAGTGGGTGCAGGGGGATCCGTGCTCAGCCCACGCTGAAGGTAATGACCACTTACAGTGGCTGCTCAGTCCTAGGGCAGCATCACCTCCACCTGCTGTGCTCCTACAGCTCCTTCGGACTCTGCAGTGAGGGGAGGGCGGGGCAACCCCCTCCCATCTCTTCTGGTGGGTTTCTTGACAAAGAAGTCAGTGACTTTGTTTAATGGCAGCTCCAAGGACTGTGAAATTGGTTTGCATCAAATGGCAACAGAAGCCTTGGGCTATGTTTGCATGAGGAGTGGTACCTGGGGTTGGTGTGGAAAGACACTGCCTCAGATGCTGGTGTGGTTCAATATGGCCAGGGAAACACCAAAGCTTTAAGACTTTCATTTACAACCCTGATTTTTGTCCTCTCTGGCATTACCCCTCCATCATCCAGGTGACCACCTATGGGATGTTTCTTCTGTGAAAGGAAATGAGGAAGAGCTTTGCAGCCTGGCAGTGAATGAGACTGTGCTCACTGTGGGCACAGGGCAGTTCCCACGTCAGACTCTGGAGACTGGGCTCAGCCTGCTCAACAAAGAGGAGAAATGAGGATGAGTCTCCTGGATGGTCCTCAAACAAACTGACAAGCACTTGCACTTGCACCATGTCCCTGTCCTACAGTGGAGAGGAGGGGTCATTCCCAGCTGTAAAAAGTGGGACTGGTGTCCCTCTTTAAAAGAGCCATTGCTCCCTTGCCAGCTATCCCTTGAGAGAGGCCATTGGGACAAACATCCTCTACTTCCTCTGTGATTAGTGGAGACAATGAGAAGAATTTTCAAAATTACAAATTTTGTCCACAGTAGGAATTCCCTGATTATCTGATTGTGAGATAAAAAGTCACCAGAAAACTTTCAGAAACCACTCAACCCATTATTTTCTTGAGTTTTCTCTTTGTAGTGACAGCATTTCAAGCAAACTGTAGGTTTCCTTCTTCTGGTTATTTTTCTTGCAAAAATCTACATTTGTTTCATTGAGGAAAGGTTTTGATAGCACAACCTGAATCACCTTTAATTTATCACAGACACCAGCTTGTCCCAGCTGGGATGGCAGCTTTGACAGCCAGCCCTTACTGATACAGTCAGCACTGCCTTACACATGTGTGACTGGGTGAGTGCACATTTGGGATGAGAGCCACACTGCTGCCCAGCACAGCTGCACTGATCTCTAGGTTTGCACTTTTCTGCTCTTGATCACTGTGTTTAATCCTCCAGCACTGACATCCAGACATGGGTACCTGGGGACTAAAGGGTTGGTCCTTCAGGTCAGCATTCTCAAAGACAATGGAACAGAAAAGGAAATAAAGGGATTTATCTTCCTGCTGGCCCAGCAGGAATGTGGAAAACCTGTTGTCACCCCATCTGTCATCTCCTCGGGAGGTGGCTGTGCCTGCTGGGGTGTGCTTTGCTCTGGATCAGCTGGAGGAAGTGCTGTGCTGTGCCTTGGAGCTCCCCCTCCTCCCTCCCACCCTCCTTTGGCTTTAGGAACGCCCCTGGTGTGGCGGTGTGATCTCCTTTAGCCCGTGGCCACCAGGTACTGTGACACCCCCACAGCCTTTGCAGGGAGGGGCCCAGGACCACCACAGGGTAGCAGTGACTCGCTCCAGCTGGACCCAGTGAGGAGGCACCTTCCTCCAGGCTCTCTTTACATCAGACATCCAGAGTGGGGCATGCCCGGGCTCGGCTTACAGCCAGGAAACCCATTTACAGCCAGCTGCATTGGAAATGGACTGGGATGTCTCCCTGCCCTTTGACCAGTGCCCTACTTGGGGCTCACATCAGCACACAGCCTTCAGGTGAAGAGAACAGATCCCTTCTGTGCTGCCAGAGACTGCCAGAGCTGATGGATGGACAGACATAAAAGCTCCACTGGCCTGGAAAAGACAGAGGAATGAAGGTTTCTGGGCATGGAGGACCTCAGAGCCAGCAAGCAAAGGTCTGGTGTCCTTACAGGATGCAGTGTGGCAGTGACAGGCGGTTGGGCTTGTGTCTTCAGCAACTGCATTTGTTTTCCTGTTTCTCAGCAGCCCCAGCACGGCCCTGGCTGGGGAATGAGTGCGAGTGGAGCTGTCTGCACACACATGAGTGTGTCTGCACACACTCCAAACCAGCTTGTGGAGCCCTCCGTGGGTGCTGGAGGGGCTGCTTCCCAGGCTGCAGCTCCAGCTATCAGCAGGACAGGATTCCACCTGCAGGTGCACAGCTATTCCAGCAGCCTTTGGTTCCCAGGTCCTGGGGGACAAGTGTGCAGCAAGCACATGTCTGTCAGTGCTGGCAGGGCGTTTCACATGGGGTAAAGGTGGAGAGGGGAGTTTCTGAGGGGAGTTTCCAGGAGTCCAGCCATGCCCTGCTTTCATAGAATCACAGAATCATGGAATATCCTGAGCTGGAAGGGACGCACAGGATCATCCTGCCCAGCTCCTGTCCCTGCACAGAAACCCCAACAATGCCACCCTGGGCATCCCTGGCAGTGCTGTCCAAAGGCTTCTGGAGCTCTGGCAGCCTTGGGGCCGTGCCCATTCCCTGGGGAGCCTCTGGCTTTGCTGGTAATGAATGGCACACATAGAGAGGGGAATCTCCCTGCATCAGCTTTGGACAGACACAGCTGTCTGGTGGATGGTGTGGCTCTGTATGTGGTGCTGGATGACTCCATCTGAGAGTGAATGCAGCAGAGATGACACTGATTCAAGGTTATATTTGATTTATTATTCCCAGGACCCTTTAGGACAGCAAAGCATTTTGAGTTCACTGCAACAAGCACTCTTTGTTTTACAACCTTTATAAATCACCTGAGTGTGCAAAAATGTAGGAACAGAAAACGTTAGTGTGGAATAAACAATCGCTAACCAGTGAGGCAAAAGAATCAATATTCATAAGATAAAGTACCAGTGTAAAGTGAACAATGATAATAAAGAGGAAATGAAACAAATCAAGGGTGAGATTCCTAAAATCTTACTGCCTAAACAAACTGTGCTTGAAGAGTTGCTGTGGACTGTGGATCTTACTGAAGGGCAATGGCCAATGTCCCTGGACACAGTCAGGGCTCAGGGTGGCTCCTTGGCTCCATTTAATCCCTCTTAGATGTGCAGAAGCGTGAACCCCAACTACATTTAACTGGAAGGGCTGGGATCATGCAGGAGAGATCAAGGGCATGCAGTTGGAATGGGGGGTTGGAAATAAGAGGGGGGAATTCAGCTTGGGAAGACACTCCTGGTGACGCAGTGCAGGATGAGCCTGATGGTGACAGCAGTGTCATCTGAGGGGGAGAGAGCAAGGGAAAGGGTCTGCAGAGTTTGTCAGCAGCATGAGCAGCTCCCATTATAGGTGGGAAGAGGGCAGAGACAATCCTGGTACCTCTCTGCCACTGGCATTCAGCTGCAGGAGCACTGGGAGGAGGAGGGCAATGCCTCTGCCTGGCCTGGACAGGTTGCATGGCCAGGAGTCCTAAGCCCCCTTGGAACGTGCAGCTGAGGCCCCTTCCTGCACCTCTCAGAGCCCGGGACTGGTCCTGGGCTCGGGTCCTGGGCAACACAGGGCAGCAAGACACTGCTGAACAGGGGGCTTCGGAGGGGGGACTAAGCAAGGAGAAGTTCTCTGTGCACAAGGACTATCTGGGAAACCACGGCTGTCAGCTAATGAGTTGGCTGGGAATTGGGCTTGGATACGTTTGGGCAGCATCAGGCAAAACTAGGATGCTGAGGGCTGTGTGTGTCTGAAGCCAACAGGTGCAGACTGACTGGAGTCATCCAGGGACACCAGCCTCTAGGGTAGGAACATCTCCAAGTGGGAACAGGCCACTCACTTGTGGCTGTTTCCTTTCAAGTGTAAAGTGTGAGACAGCAAGAGGAAGCTGTGTCTGAAGGAGCATCAAGTTCTATGGAAAGGCCTCCCACAGGTCCCTCTGGGGGATGGTGATGCCTGGTTTTTGGGACTCCATTGGCTGGAAACCCTTGATGTGATCTGAGAATCTCCTGCTGCCCATGGGTCAGGGTCAGGCCCATCTCACCCAGGACCACACTCACAGTGCAGTGTCCTGGCTGTCAACCCAGGCCCTGCAGGGAGGGCAGCAGGGACTGAGGGGAAGGAATCTCACCCTCTGACAGAACCTCACAGGGGTCAAACCCCAAAGCAGCCTCTGCTGCACCCCACGCCTGTCCCACCTTGCGCTCCCCACCACCCCCCAGTGCCTGCAGTGCCCAGCCCCACTCAGGGTTTGTGCAGCCTCAGGCACAGCCCAGAGCTTCTCTGTGACACTGGGGACAGCCCTGCACTGCCACAGGAGGTGGCTCTGGCAGGGGTCGGTGTCCCTGTGCCCTGGCAGAGCTGACATCAGGGGCTGGGGGGAGACAGGAGGTGACCTGTTAGGGAGCCACACGGGGAGCTGAGAAGGACAGTGGCCAAGAGAAATGGGCAGAGATGCTGAAGAGAGCAGCTGAGCTGCACAAACAAACATAGATAACTGACAAAACATGTGCCAGATAAATCACTAGAAACCTCCTACCTGGCACACATGTAGATCTCTATAAACAACCTAACCCAGCAAACTCTTGAGGAAAAAGCTCAAAAACTTTTATCACTGTTGCCATGGTGATGCAATTAGGAATAAGTGTGGCAGAATATTTTTTATCATCAGCCTTTGTAATAAACAAATAACCTGCAGTGTACTCCAAAAAAAGGGACAGAGCTGGGCTCAGGCCATCTAATCATCAGATCCAGAGGCTGCAACTAATAAATCAAGGAAACAGGATGATTGTAAATTCCACCAGAGGTTACTTGGTTAAACCAAGTGCAGGTGTGGGAGACAGTTGGAGTTGGTAGGGAGTGAATTAAGGCCAGCTCTGGTCACTGTCAATGCTCAGGCTCTGCTTTATGGTGACAGGCAGCTCATCTCCCAGAGCCTTCCAGGAAATACAGCCAGCACACTAGGCATGGGATGGCTGCTTCAAGGAGCTGCTCCCCTGGGGAAGGGGCTGCTCTGCCCTGGGTGACAGCAGCCAAGGATTTGACTCCAGCAGAAACATGAGCAGCCCCTGACCTGCTACAGGTCACAATCACTGCACTGATGAAGTTTGGTACTGCCCACACATGGCTGGAACAAACTTAACCTCTTGTGTGTGTGCTGGCCCCGTGGTCCTTGTGCATCTAGGTGATCACAGGCAATTAGAAAAATCCCAGATTCTGCAAGCCATGGACCCAAAACAGCAACTGCTCATGCAAAAAAGTTGCATATCTGCTAAAGAAACCTCTCATTTATGTTTCTGCTCTATACTGGATTAAAAGTAAGGGGATGAGCACAGAGCTTGCACCTCAATCCCCATGAGCTTGGTACTCAACAGTGAGCAGCACTCGGTATCCATGGATCCACCGTGGGGTTACCTGTGCTGGTTCCCATCAGGAGGTGATGGCTGTCACTGCTGTGAACGGGATCCTCGGGAGAAAGGTGCCAAGATGAGACAACAGGAGTGTGGTGAGGAGAAATCTGGTTTCCCCACTCCATGCCAGGCAGTGGATGTTACCCGTGCCTGGCACATGAGTGTACTGAGGGGAGGGTACCTTTTGTGAGAAAAGACGCTCACTCTTTAAAATTTCAAAGGTTTATTAAACCTATACAAAATACAACAACAAAAGACTGAACAGGGAGAAAGAGCAGTACCAGGACCCCAAGACTAAACCATGTGTTCATCTACAAAAATGGACGCTCTGCTGTTTATACCCTTGGCCCCTCCCAAAGTCCTGTCAGTCAACCCCTCCTCTGCCGTCTATTGGCGGAGATCCCTCTCTTACAACCTGATTGGAGGGCAGGTGTTCCAAGCCACGCCTCCTGCCAGGAGCCTGCCCACCCCCAATGCCGGCACCGTGACCACAATGGAAGGGGAGGGCAAGAGGACCATGGGAAGAACATACCATAATAACATAGCTGTACATCTATAAAACTTCTCTTCACACACATGTAATATTCATCTCTTAATCGTGAGAGCCAGCCATCTCATTACCCATCTATAACACCTTCCATGTCCCTGGGGCCAGGGGTGAGGCAGCCCTGGGCTGCTCAGTGCTCTCAAGAATGAGAACAGACACAGAGCACATCCCAGAGAGAAAATAAAGCCCTGGCAAACAAGGTAATCCAGCAGATGTGTGAGAACACTGCCTCCAGGGAGTGCTTGTGCCTTGTGAGTCTCTGGATTTATCTTGGAGACATGGTTCCTGTAGCCTCCATTTCTCAGATGTGCCTATGTTCCAGTGTGGCAACTGGACTGACAAAGAAGCAGAGCTGGGAGCTCACAGACAAAGGGATGTTCTGCCCTGAGTCACCTTTTCACCAAGTGTAGCCATCTACTGCAGCTCCTCTGCCTCTGACTTCTGGCATGGATGTAATAAAAAATACCCAGCAAATTTTATCTGTGAACATGACACACTTCCTAGACCCAATCCTGAGAGTCCCATCTACTCTTCCAGCAAAGCCCTGTCCTCTGCAGTGTGAGCTCTGATCCCACAGGTCACCGGTGTCACACAGATGGTGGCTGTGCAGAACAGGCTGACACTGAATTTCCAACACAAAGCACCTACTGTGACCCACATTCCTCTTTAAATCAAAATTCCCCGGGCTTTGAACAACTCCAGAGCAGTGGTGCTTCCATCCTGCCAAAGCATCCCATCAGCTCAGGTTTATTCAGAGGAAATTAAGCCTCTCTTAGCCTAAATAGTAGCTGTGAATGCAGCACTGCTCTACCTGACTCTGTCTGGGGATGGTGCAGTGGATGATGCTCGCAGAGCTGCCCATCTTCTCTCACCCTGGTGCTCCCAGCACAATGCTCTGCTTCAAAGCCAAACTGCATCCTTGCATCCTGTTGGTGTCATTCCACCATAGCCTGTCAGACAACTCCTGTTCCTTCACTGACACTCATGGTCTGTGCAGTTCCCTCGGCTATGTCCTGCATCTTTGGAGAAGAGGGAAATCTGGTGTGGCAGATCCTTCTGAGTGTGAAGCACAGCCCCCCTCCACACACCCCACATCTCCTGCTCAGTCACCTCACCAGGAGTTCCTGTCCCTGCTCTCTCTGGGCTGGCACAGCCTGACATGGCTTTTGTGAAGGTTTGGCTGCTAATGAACAAATGTCAGCATCTCCTGGTGTTCAGGAGGCTGTGTAAACACCATATGTGTGTGTGCCAGGATTGCAATCTCAGAAAGCAGGAAATGAGACACAAACTCTTGTGTTGTGTCACCCCTCTGCTCTGTGGGGGATTTAAAGTCCCTGCTCTTCACTAAGGGCAAGGGGGAAAGGAGGAGAGGTTACATTTTAGGTGTGGATTAAACAAAAATCACAGTGAGGTGGCTGCAAGAGACATCATAGTTTGAGCAGCAGGAGAACTCAACTTTACAGCTTGGAGTTCATTCTAAAAGTAATTATCTCCTGGGAGTTAATTGTCTGGAATCTTGGGCTGAGTGGTGGTTTGAAACTCCTGTCTTTGAGTATCTCAATTCTAGTCCTGGGGCAGGTACAGGGGGAAAACAAGAGTGTGTTACTCAGTGAAACATTTTGCCCACATAAAGAATCAGGTGTAAAAACTCCCAGGAAATTTCTCCTGCTCAGCAAAGATCACTCTCTTATGTATTTCTTGTAACAGGGTAGAATCAAGGACTCATTTATGTTGGAAAGGCCCTGTAAGTCTGTTGAGCCTAACTGCTAATCCAATATCACCATGTTCACCACACTCTACCAGGGCTGCCATCACTGAAGTACAGAACAGGGCCATGAAATCTGCCATGTTTGTGACTCCAACACTGAAGGAAGAACCTCTGGCCACCAAGAAGGAGACAGGTGACAGGGAAGAGCCAATGCTTTGAGAGCCTGTACCCTTGTTGCCATGAGCAGATCCTGCAGCCTAGGCCACCGGGAAAAGTGGGTAACAGTGTGGGCATCACCAGAGCAAACCATAATGGCCTTGGAAGGGCCCCTTGACAATTGTGGTGTGTGTGCAAGCACACAAGTGCATCCTTGGCATCGCCTGCCATGGATTTAACCCCTGCTGGACCATTCCCATGGTGCCCTCTCACATGTGTGAAATAAATCCTCCTTCTTTGCCTAAAAAAGCCTTATACAGACCAGGCCACACACAATGATTGCGAGCTGAAGGTGCAAGCCACCAAAGACCTGTTGCAAAGGGTAATTTTTCCTCAGTATCAAAAGACCACATCTCCCAACTCCCTCTGCTACTTTCCAAAGCAGCTTCCCCTTATTAGAGCTGTGAAGAAGGCTAGCCATTTTTTAAATATTTCCTGTTATGGGAATGATTTTGTGCTCCTAGCAGTGCTTCTAGATAAGCAATGCAACATCTGTACCATTGTTTTCCAGGTTTGTCAACACTTTCTCTAACCTCTAGGACATTATATCGCTTTCTCTTTTGGGAACATGCACCTGTTTCAATAAAAATAAGTTTAATAATAAAAACTATGTTGTGGTTTGACACTGGCCAAACACCAGGCACCCAAGAAAACTGTTCACTCACCCTCTCTTGCTGTCAGTTGGGAAGAGGAGAGGGAAAAATAATAACAAAGGGTTCATGAGTTGAGATAAGGATTGGGACACAAACACTCTAAGGGTAAAACATGTTGAAATTAAAAAGTATAAGGCAAATTTATTACTAACAGAGTTAAAGGAGGATAATGAAAAGTAAAATAAGCCTTTAAAACACCATATTCCTCCCCAGCCCCTCCCACTTTCCCAATGACAACACAGAGAGACAGAACATGGGTGTTTAGGTCAGTTCATCACTGGAAATCTTCTGTTCTCTCAGGGAGAGGAGTCTTTGCTATGCCACGGGGCCCCTCCCATGGGGAAACAGTCTCCCCAAAACTGCTGTGACCCACTGGTCCATGGGGTCACTGCTCCACGGGGTGCATCCTCTAGGGATGGGCTGCTCTGGTTTGGGAGCAAGGGCCCTGCTTCCCTGTCTCTGGGAGCAGGGGCCCTCTCTCTCCATTCGGGTCTCCACTGGATCCCAGCTTTCTCCAGCATCGACCTGCTCCAGTGTGAGCACTTCTCTCACAGGCTGTCAGTGGATTTCTGCACAACTCGTGGAGTTCCTGGGCTGCAGGGGCACAGATTGTGTCACCATAGTCCTCACCACAGCCTGCAGAGGAATCTCAGCTCTGGCACTTGGGGTATCTCCTCCCCCTCTTTCTTCTCCACTGACCTTGGTGGTGCCGTGCTGTTTTCCTGACGTGTCCTCACTTCCTCCTCTTCTCTGACTAGAAGGGGAACTGCTGCCCATAGGTACCGTTGCCAAGAAGTTCCACCAATTCCAAGGTTTCTGCAGGATCCCACAGCTCTGAGAGGCTGATCTCATTTAGGATCCTTGTCAGGGAATTGCTCTCCGTGGTTTTGCCGTTGGCCATTTGGCCCCGCCACCACCACAGGGGCAGTGGCAGCCGCTGTGGCCCTGGTGCTGTTTAACGCCTCTGTTCCTGCAGGGCACAGGGAGGGAGAAGCTGCTGCCCCTGCCCTGCCCTGCCCTGCCCTTTTAGCTCAGAGCAGAGCTGGCTGGGGTGGCCAGGCAGGCAGGGCTCACACAGGCTGCACTGAGATGCTGCGTTGCTCTGGCCTGTGCTGGGATGGTCCCAGCAGTGGCACCGCCCCACCCCTGGAAAAAAAACATGCATCTGTGTTGTTTTGATTTACTTCTGAAATATGTCACCATAGAGGTGTTACCAACCTCTGTACATGGGCCAGCAGCATGTCCATGTTCAGAGCCATCAGAGATTGGCTCTGTTGGACATGGTGGAAGCTTCCAGCAACTTCTCACAGAAGCCACTTCTGTGGCCCTCCCTCGCTACTAAAAACCAGACTGTGCCAAACCAGCACAACTATAATGTGAAATATATTGATAACTTCTGACCCAGTTGGTCAGAGCATGGTGCCAGTAATACCAAGGCCATGCATGGGTCATCCACTTAAGAGTTGGATTTGGTGAACTTTTTGGGTCCCTTCTAACTCAGTACTGTTTATTTTTTTTTTTTTTTTCCCTCTGCAGATGTTGTTTATTGGAAGGGGAGCAGAAATGAAAGCACTTCCCAAGGTGGAAAGGGATCCCAGGCTGGGAGAGGTTTCATGTCCAGGCCATGCCTCAGTTCACCCATATTCCTTCCTCCCAGTGAGGGTCACCCCCAGGACAAGTTCTGGGTTGTAATTCATAATTCCAGACTGGGTACCTCAGTCAGCCTCCCAAAATGCTTTGCTAGCCAAGTTTGCTCAGTTCCTGCTTCAGATTCCTTCTCCCTCGGAGAAGACAGAAGAGAGTCTGTTGAGCAGACAAATGCTAAAATCACCTGCTCTCAGCATCTACACCGAAGTCACCCTGTGTTCATCCCTGTGTTCATCCCTGTTTTTCCTTCCAACCATCACTGAGCCCTTTGGGAGGGATGAAGGAACAAAACTTTGTGAGTTAAATAATAACATGTACATTCTGAATCTCATTGTGGAAAGCAGTGGGCAACCAGCTGAACTCTTCTGAATGACTCATGAAAACCAGTCAAAAACCCTTTAGGAAATGACCCAGTTAAAGAAATCAGTATCTGCTCACAGACAATTTGCAAACCAAAGAATGAGTCCATGGAACCTGCTTCTCAGGGCCTGACTCATCCTCTCTAGTATCCTTTTTCCTTTTTTCCTTTGAGCAATTCAAAAAAATTGTATGAAATTGCTAGAGTATTTTATAGCTATTACTCACCAGCTCAGCATGATTAAATGCAACCTATAATACACATAAAGAGGGTAAAATTTCCAAAAAATGTCAGACTGGCTCAGGATCTAAATTTCCCAGGAGCCTGAGGTATTGGAAATGCTGAGGACTGCAACACATCATTTTGAGGCTCTACACCACCTTGGAGTGCTTCTCCTTAGCTCTCAGGGCTGCTGAGGCTATCAGGGGTTTGCTTACATTGCCCAGCCCTCTTCAGGTTTTGCCAGCTACAAGGAAGAGTCTCTTTTAACCTAAAAATATCTTTTAAGATGAAACCTTTAAATTCAGGGAACCTCAGTGGATAGACTCATCCTTTAGCTGGCTCCAATTATGAGAGAAGGACTCATCAGGTGCTTGGTGTTGAAGGACTGCTCTGCCTCAGGATAAGCCTATCTTGGAGGAGGCTCCTACCTCCAAGGCAGGACCTGCTTGGAGACCAAAGATGCAGAATCACAGAATGTTCTGTATTGAAAGGGTCCCACAAGGACCATCCAGTCCAGCTCCTGTCCCTGCCCAGACCCCCACCAATCCCACCCTGGGCATCCCTGGCAGCGCTGTCCAAAGGCTCCTGGAGCTCTGGCAGCCTCGGGGCCGTGCCCATTCCCTGGGGAGCCTGGGCAGTGCCAGCACCTCTGGGGGAAGAACCTTGCCCTGAGCTCCAGCCTGAGCCTGCCCTGCCCAGCTCCAGCCCTGCCCTGGCTGCTGTCCCTGGCCCAGGGAGCAGAGATGGGAGCTGCTCTTCCTCTTTCCCTCACAAGGAAGTTGCAACCTCTGGTGAGGTCTGACCTCAGTCTTCTCCAGCAGGACAGTACAGGTGCACTCAGCTGCTCCTCGTATGGTTCCCCTCAAGGCCCTTGGCCATTCTCATGTTTCTCCTTTGGACACTCTCTAATGGCTTCATGTCTTTCTTCTATTGCAGAGCAGAGCAGGACAGTTACTCCCATGGGATCTTGTTTCTCCTCCCAAAACCAGGAGTTCTGGTTTGGGCTGCTGCTCAGCTGATTTTCTTCCCAGTGGCCGGAATGGGAGTGTGTTTTGAGTTTGTACTGAACACAGGGTTGATCATACAGAGATTTTTTGTTATTTCTGAGCTTACCCGGAGCTGAGGCCTTTTCTGCTTTTCCTGTGGCCACACTGGGGAGGGGCAGCCAGCAGGGAAGGCTTGAGCAGAGCTACACCTGTGGGAGGTTGGGAAGGGACACAGCCGGGGTAAGTGACCCCAACTGACCACAGGGATATTGCAGACCATGTGACACCATGCTCAGTATGAGTATGAGGAAAAAGTAGGAAGGTGGGCACATGCAGAGCATTTGTCTAAGTAACCATTGCACATGGTGAAACCCTGCTTTCCCAGAAGTGCCTGCCTGTGGGAAGCAGGGAATTAATTCCTTGTCTTGCTTTGTGTTTCTTGTGTGCCTTTTGCTTTCCCTGTTAAAATGTCTTTACCTCAAGCCATGAGTTTTCTAAGTTTTACCTTTCCAATTTTCTGCCCCATGTTACTGATGGCTTCCTGGGGCTCAGTGGCTGGCTGGAATTAAACCTTGACACAAGGTTTATTTTCAAATTCTCTTTGGGAAGAGAAGGTGACTGAGGAGGGATGAACCCTATCACAGTCTCAGAGGAGCCTCTTGGAGCTGAACCAGTGGATCAAAGCCAATGAATTTGAGCCAGAGCTCAGGGCATGGGACAAGCACAGCTTTGCTAAACTGCTCCTTCCTGGGCAGATTCAGCTTCAGGCCTCCTGAAGGATCAGCAGCTTTGAGATTTTACCCCTATATGTTTTAGGAGAAGCTGTAAGAGGTGGAGAGAGCCCTTACATCCTGTTTGTCACCCACCTGCCCCTCCTGCTGTGGGGCATGAGGCTGCATCCAGGCTACTTCATTCCATGTGTCCAGCATAGGGAAATCCAACCTTTTGGCCAGAGAAAATCTTTACCTGATTTGTAAAATAGAGAAAATTTAAAGATAAAACAATCTGCCTCAGAAATTTCTGAGCAGCACATTGTACCAAAGGAAAGCAAGGCAAGATAAAAACTGGGGAGGGAAAGGATTTCTGATCCCCTCCAGGGCTGGATCTCAGGAGCTTGAGCAGCCAGCAGGGAAGGCTTGAGCAGGGCTTCACCCTGGCCCTGTAAGCTGGGGGTGTTTGCAAAGAAGGGGTGAGTCAGCAGCCCCTGGTCCCTCAGCAAGAGTCATCCTGGCTTTTAATAGCTCCCTGTTAGCTCAGGGAGAAGGAGCAGCTGACCATGAAACAACAGCAAGGACATCTGAGGTGGCCTAAAAATGTAACATGTGAATGATATGTTTTTAAATAGAGTACACAAAGGGAAAGAGACGACTTGGGATAAATCCAGAGCTGAAAATCCACATTGGGGGAGTGAGTGAATGCGAGGTGAAGACCAAATTATCACATTGCTCTCAAGTGAGAGGCAAGGGTTGAGCTGTCAGACCCAGAGCCATTCCTGGGAAAGGAGTGAAAAATTTCCAAATAAAAGACACTTTGAGTGGGAAAGGCTTATGATTCTGTGTACCCACCAGGGTTTCAGCTGTGGGAATGTTCTGGGCTCTCAGCTGTCTACCTGTATCAAGCTACAATGAGTTACAAGAAAAATCACAAATCCTTTCCAAAGTAGATGTCACATTTAGTACTTCTCCCCTCTCAGGATGTCAGCTGCCACAGCAAAGGAATGAGCCTAGCCTGAGATGATTTCTTCCTCAGAAATCCACACCTGGTATTATTACCTTACCTCTTTGGTGGCCAAAACCTAATTGCTTAATATTGTCTTCTCGAAAAACCACCGTGCTCTGCATTCAAGCTATAATTTGGAGATGACTGTAATTTCCACCCCCTTCCTTCCTTTTCTGAGAACAGATATTATACCCCTGCCTCAGCCCCTTCCCACCCTCCCATGGTCCTAGGGCTCTCTCAAAGTGAAGCAAACAGTTCAGAAGCAACTTCAGCTGAATCCATGAGTACTCTGGGGGTATCTGCAGGTTCTGGGATCTGAGTACCTTGTTCTGGTTCAGTCATCTCTAACTCATCCCTTCTCACACCTGGCCTGTCTCATCTCTTTGTAGAGCATTGCCTTACACAGCTTGTTGCAATTATTTCTTTATTCTGAGAGTTGAAGGATGTGCTCAATGCTTCAGCCTCATCTGTGTCATCTGTTATTTGCTGTCACGGTCCTGCCGGGCCAGGCTTCCCTTTGTCATCTCCAGCTTTGAAGGTATTTCTGGAGCTTTATTCCCTGTGCCCTTTCTGCTCCTCACCAGCCTGGCGTGTGCTGGGAGTGCTGTTTCTGTTCCAGAGTGATTGTGCTGCCACTCTCCACGCTCTGCACTCACGTGTCCTCACTCCCACTCACTTCATTCTTAAGCCCTGAAGAGCTCGTAAAGCAGCCGTAATGGTTTTTATTCTTCTTCCTTTCCTCTGCATCAGCATTGTTTGCTCTTAAAGGAAGATGTTTGCACTGCAAACATGGGACAGATCTGGGGAGATGCCACTGCTGTAGGACACCTCCGAGGCGTCCCTGGGGGGGCTTCTGTTTGAGCCTTCCCGTGAGATCAGGGATAATTTGGGAAGGGAGCAAAATCCAGACTTCACCCTGGGCTCCTCTCTGATCTGTACTCCCTTTTCCATCCCTTTTGTTTTGATAATCTCACCTCTTGTCCGTAGCCATCTGGGAATGGATTTCCTGCCAGGGTAATTAACTCCTGTGGCACTCTTTTCTCACATCATTTTTTGGCTGTGTCCCAGCCTGATACAGACACTGGTGGCAGGTTGAGGTGAGGAATTGCAGGCTGGCAGGACACGATGGCTCTGGTGGCAGTGAAGCAGCACCGAGGGTCCTGCGGTCTCGTGTCTGTGTCAGTCACACAGAGATCAGGGGTCTGCAGCTCACAGGAAACACGGGTTGATCTCACCTGAATGGGGGATGAGCAGAGCAGCAGCTCCTTGGACTGCAGTTCAGGGTATTTGTACAGCACAATTTTATTTATATGTTTTTGATTGGGTTCCTCAGTCCATGATAAAACTTCTTTGGAAGGTACCAAGGTTGGCATCCCTGAAGTGATATTGAAAACATGCTAAGAGGTATGTGTGAAGGTCAGTTAAGATTGTGAGATCCAAGAATGGAGACATTTTAAGTCAGCTTCAAAGAAATGTGGATAATGAGGAGCCATTGGAAATTTTGTTTCATCCAAAATTCAGCTTAATAGGAGAGTAGAAGAGAGCTCCAGGAGAGCTGGGGAACTCTGGGTCCCTGGTGTTCTGGTGTGCCCAGTACGTGGTAAAAGTTGAGGTGTTAGCTGAGCTTCCCAGGTCAGATGTGGAGCTGCAGGTAACAAGACCTTTAAAATAGGAACATAAGTACTTAAACTCATTTCTACCTTAAAAAGAGACTTCGTGGAGCCTTCAGCTGGGTTCTCCTGATTTGGACTCAGGTCAGGCTTGGCACAGGAATGCTCTGAAATCATTCTGCTGCTTTGTGTCCTTGGACAGAAGAAGTTAGGGTTATAATCCAAAATCTGCTTGGCCAGGAACCTTTAATAGCTGGTGATCTTTCAGCTGCTCTGCCAAAGGAGAGGCAAGGTAAATAGGTGTTGGTTTTCTGAGGCTGAAGATACAATACAATGTTGCTTTTTGCTTGCCTGGGTAAACCCAGTGTGGAGGTCAACGGGTTAATTTCTGACTTGCAGCAATTTAAATGTTGATAATCCAGCCCTCAGTGAACAGAATCAAATTTTGTTCTCATCTTTAGAAGCCATCTAGCTCCAGCTTTGAGACCCTGGTTTTTGGCACACTCCTGCCTGTCTACTTTATAAAAACAGAAGAGGTGTTTCTAGAATAGCATCGTTCACTCCTTTGGAGGTTCTATGTCCTGAGTTCTCCTAGATAACTCCTTGTGAAGAAAAAGTGACATGAATTCAGTGCATCAAACTGACTCAGGACACAGATTTGGTTCTTCAAAGATGAAGCCCTATTCTTGAGCTGGATTCTGGTGCAGTGTGAGAGGAGGTGGTGGGGAGGCACCTCTGGAGGACTCTGGTCCAACATCTGCTGTGGCAGGACTGTGACCAGCACTAGGACAAGCCAGCTGTGCCTTTCAACAGCCAAACATGGAAATGCTTCAAGGATGAAGAACTCCCACCTCTCTGTGACCTCTTCCCAGGCTGCACCACCATCCAAGCACACATTTTGTTTCCTTGTGTGGAATTTGAACTTCTCAAGCTGTAACACGTGGGTGTTGCCCTATTTCATCACTGCCCCTTGTTGTGCTGGCTGTTCTGGCTGGGAAGTTTGGCTCTGTGATCCTCAGGACTTTTAGGAGCTGCAGGTTCCTCTTACATCTCCACGGATCCACCTTTCCCCCTGTGTTCTGGGTTGAGTGCCCACTAGGATTATTTACTCTTTTTCTGCTGTGAAATAGGATTAGGAGAAAATCAAGGCAGGCTCAAAACTTAAAGGGTATAAAAAGTGTATAAAAAAAGCTTTATTTAGCTAACTACAAGAGGAAAGAAAAAAATCAGAATCAGAATAAAACTTTCAAAACACATTCTCTCCCCCACAAACCCCTTTTCTTTCTCACTGACAAGGTGCAGAGAGAAAACTTGGAACCCAGGTCAGTTTACCACCTCAAAAATAGGCTTTCATCAGTTTTTTTAGAGAGAGAAGTATCTTTTTCCATGCCATTGAAACTTCTTCACAAGAAAAACAGATCTCTTGTGGCTTCAATTCTCACAAATAGCAGCTGCCTGGAAAACTGTATTCCTAAAGTCCCTCCCATTTCACGCAGCCTTCCCACAGCTGCCGAATGGGCCATGTAAACTCATGGGGTACCATTTTAAAGATGAGCAGTTCAAAAGCAAAGGTTCTCCTCCTTTCTCACTGAGATAATTTTTATCTCTGGGAACAGAGATCTTATCTTCCTGGGGGCAGGTCTTCATCTTATCCCTCTCTCTGTTCAAGCTTCTCATAAGACCACAGCTACTTCAACATTTATTTGCTTTAACACAAATGCCTTTGCTCATATCTGTAATTTGAACACACTTCATCTCCCCAGCCATGCCTTCCATGACTTAAAGGGATATTCTAGTATATCACAGTCCATCACCATGGCTTTACAAAAGAATTTCAGCCTAAAACCAAGGCATCTCCTCATTCTCTTCCCATCTAAGATGTAACTCCTCCGTCACTGACCTTAATGTCTTCATGTTGTTTCTCTACATGTTTTCACTCTGTCATTTTGTCTCACTCAGAGAGGATTCAAGGTTTTGCAAGTTCCATCTGTGCAAGGAAAGAATTAATATCTTGCCCAGCACCTGCAGAGGTCATGATGGTTCCTGCCAGACAATGGCCAAAGGTGGAAAATTCAGGCCGTGCTGGGGCTGTGCCAGGACCTCGGGGGTTCTGGCTGCATTCAGTTCCAGCTCTGGGGTCACTCTGCACGGCTGCAGAGCTGCCCCTGGTCTCAGCCACATGATCTCTTGTGGCGCTGGGACACTCTCTTGGCAGGGTGCCTTGGTAGTGCCAGCTGGAGCTGTTTACAGTAGAGGATTCTTCAGAAGCTGTGCTGGGGTGGGGGAAGCAGCTAGGACCTCAGCAGAAGCATGCTCGTGGCTGGGGCTTCCCACCCTTCTCTTCCCAGCAGCTGCTAGGGGCCCAATCTGGTCCCACAGCTGTGCTGGGGGAGAAAGCGGCTCAGCGGCAGGATGTTAACAGCTGCTGGGGCCCTGGCCCAGCCCTACAGGCTGTGCTGGGGGAGAAGGGGGATTAGCAGGAGGATGTTAACAGCTGCTGGGGCCCTGGCCCAGCCCTACAGGCTGTGCTGGGGGAGAAGGGGGATTAGCAGGAGGATGTTAACAGCTGCTGGGGCCCTGGCCCAGCCCTACAGGCTGTGCTGGGGGAGAAGGTGGATTAGCAGGAGGATGTTAACAGCTGCTGGGGCACGATCCGGCCCTTCAGGCTGAGATGGGGGAGAGGGTAGATTAGCAGGAGGATGTTAACAGCTGCTGGGGCATGCTCTGGGCCCACAGGCTGGGATGGGGGAGAAGGTGGATTAGCAGGAGGAGGTTAACAGCTGCTGGGGCATGATCTGGCCAGGATGGGGTCTTCTCTCCTCCCCCCTCCTGCCCGGCCCGGCTCTCGCCCAGGATAGGGCCTGGCAGGCTTCCCAGGAAGGGGCCTGGCCCCTCAGCAGAGCCTGCCTGGCCTGGCCTCATGGCAAAGGGGGAGCTCAGCCCACTTATTACCTCTTCCCAGGCCAGGAGGAAATAAGATGGGTGAAACTCCATGACTCCTAGTTGTATGTTGAATGTTCTATGGATAGTTGCTTTGGGAGTGTTAAAGATTCCTAATTATGCAGTGGATGTTCTGTTGATGGTTACGCATATTGTTATCTCGAATGGTTTGTACCCAGTTTGTAACCCAAGTCCCAGTTTTGTATGTCCTTACCTTTTGTCGAGTTTCCCACCCGCTCTCTGTCCACTCCCAGTTTCCTGTCAACTCCCTACCTGCCTGTCAAGCAGCAACCACCATCTATTATGGAAATTGCAGAGACTCCCACAAGGCCTTGCCAAAACTGGAAGTACAACTGACACCAAAAACCCCTGGCAAAGATGAGCCTGCACAGAATCCAGACCTAGGAAGGACAGCACTGAGTGGGCAGAGTCCTGGGGCATCTGTGGACAGTTTCCATCTGCTCTCCACGACCTGGAGGGCACCTGGGAGGAAAGACACTCCCAGACTAGAATGAGCCTGATGAGTTCTTGGGAATTTGTGTGAGAATGAACTCCTGGCTCTGCAGCGTGAGCAGCAGAATCCACTCAGGACTGCTCCTTGGTGGTGCTTGAGGGAGCAGCAGCGGTGGTATAGGTGATCCCTTGAGCTTTCCCCTTTGAAAGGCATTAAAGGAGCTAATAATCATTTCCTGCCCAGTTTATTTATAACAGAAAGAGAACTTTTCCCGGATTTTCTTGATTTTTAACATGCGTATTCATAGAGGCATGTTCAACTTTCTGGTGGTCTAACCAGATGTCAATATTCAAAACTAGTCACTGATGGTTTTGCCACAGCTTTTCTTAGAAACATCACTTCCATGGGCGGCCTCTTTCCTCACTGAATGTCAATCAATGCAAACCCAGCACACCCTGGTTAGACAAGCCTGGCTTCTTCAACCCTCTCCACGAGAGTTGTGCCTCTGACTACCATGGCAGCTACAGTTGGACCTCTCAGGTTTCTCCAAACTCCTTTAGGACCAAGGACCTGAGTTCTGAAGGGAGGGTAGAATCATAGAACCACAGAACCTTTAAGGTTGGAAAAGTCCTCTGAGATCACTGATTCCAACAATTCCTCCAGCACGCCAAAGCCACCACTAACTCATGGCCCCCAGGGCCACATTCACATGTTTTTGAACACTTCCAAGGTAGCTTCTATCAGCCTTCTGGCCTTGCTCCTCCTAAAGTGCACCAATTGGGGGTTTATCTTTTTTACAATTAGAATTGACTGTTACCTTAATATTCAACTTTGTGTCTGCTGTAACCCCTGAGTCCTCTCCAGCACTGGCAGGCTTGATTTTGATGGAAAAAAATGGATTTGTTTGACCTGATATGAAATATTAAGTCTCCATTCAAGATGACATTTCATAAATTACATTCCAGCTAAATCAAGGAACACTGAATATTTTTTTTTTTTTTTTTTTTTTTTTTTTTTTTTTTTTTTTTTGTAAAGGTGTTTACTTCTATCAGGAAACACAACTGGGATGGCATTCTTAGGGTAAAATCCAGGAAGACTGACGACCACAGTGAGGCTGTGATTTTGGCTCCCTGAATGCATAAAACCCTGGAAGCTGTCTTTGCTGGGTGTGCAGTGCAGGTGCTTTTACCTGGGCCCAGTGTCTCTAAAACCCAGATGTGGGGCCCCTAGCAGGACACACACTTGTAGGAAATTTGGTTATGGATTCAGGCCTAGCTAATGAATGAAAACAGGAGACATGTCCCTGTGCTCTCAGGGGTGTTTCTGTTCAGCCCTCCAGCATTTCCTGGGCTTTTCTGGGCTGGTGTTGGCCTGGCAGGCTGTGAGCTTGGATCCCATGGTGCCAGCCCACACTGACCCCAATGTCCATTTGGCCTATTACTGCTCTTTACTATTCCCACCAGAATGGTATTTTCCTTTCTGAAAAACACAACTTGATAATGTTGTCATTAAATCCATTCTGAAAATTAAATAAATAAATTTTAAAAGGACAAAATAACAGCACACAAACTTGTCCTTCCATCACCCTGCAATCCAGCTCTGAGAAATGCACTGGGATAGATCAGGCTGCTAAAGGCTTCCCCTGAGTGGTTTCTGCCTCACCTTTTCTCCTGCAGTGCCCCCCAGGCTGCCTGAATGTGAACATGAATGTGGCTGTGGCTTTTGTGGCAACAGCTTTCATACAGTCCTGGTCTCCCAGCTGTCCCTCTGTTGGAGGTTAGATATTGTTTCCTTTGTGTTAGTTGAATTTTTTCCCTTAAGTTGCTAGGTAACTAATTGCTGGGTGCTTAACCAAAACAATAGAGTGGGCAAGCATGAGTTTTGGGGCTCATATTTTCTGATAATGGGCCATAAACACTCACTAATGACCTGACACATTACATCATCCCACTGTGAGATGCTCTGCCCAGCTGGGAGGGACCCAAGCATCCCTACCTAGATAAAAAGGAGAGACCTGAGAACAGCAGGACCTTCATTTTTTTCCACTGGATTCCCAGAGGAAGACTGGACCCATCCCGTTACCACTGGACTTTCTTCAGGACCATCTCTATTCCACAGGACTGCGTCTGTTACTCCAGAAGGATTCATCTGGACTGCTTCTAACACCCTGACCAACAGGGTGCCAGGTCATATCCCTGACTCTGTCAGGGTTTTCTGGGTTTTGTTTGTTTCATTTGCATGTTTATTTTATTCTACTAAATTTGTTTCTTTAATATTCCTATTAATGGACTGTTATTCCTATTCTCAAAACTTTGCCTGAGAGCCCCTAATTGCAAAATTATGATAATTTGAGGGAGGGGTTTGTATTCTCTATTCAAAATAAACTTCCAGCTTTTGCTGGCAGACACCTGTCTTTCAAAACCAGGACACCCTCCAAGTTCTGTTTTACTCCCCATGATCAAAGGACCCTGTGTGCCTCTGCAGCTCAGCCCTTAGGTCAATCTACCTCTGTTCTCCTCCACACACTGCAGCCCTTCCCCTGCTCTGGGCCACAGTGTGGGCAGGATGTGCTGATTATGGGGCTGTTGGCCCTGTGCTGGTGCAGCTTGTGGTGCTGTCCTGCTTTGAAGTCCTTTGTCACACAGATTCTCCTGCCCTCGATTATGAGTTCAATCTGGGCACAAGGTGGGCAGTAACAGCTTTTACAAAGGTTTTGTGAAGACTGTGAGCACTGGAGAGTCCTGGACACTCTCTGGTCTGATAGCGAATTAATCTGCAGCAAAAACTGTGTCATACTTCAGTTGGCCTGGGCTGATTCCAGGGTCACCCCACAGAGTCCTACGTGTGTGTGCCTTCCAAACTGAAAAACCCTTTGCTCTCACAACTACCTTCACCTTTTACCTGATGAGCTCAGTGTGATCAGCTGCTCTAGTTTTAGTTTCCCGGCACTTCAAAAACTTCACTTGAGCTTTCCTACAGACACTTGCAATTTTTAATCAATCTTTTGAGAGCACGGGGTGTGGACCTGAGCGTGGCATGTCCTTTTGCCTCAGCAGGGCTGGCTGCACAGCCTGCAGGGTGCTTGTGCCAGTGCTCATCAGCCAAGCTGCTGGGCAGTCCCTGCTCCTCAGCACTGGGAGGTCTCTGGATCATCCCTGGAGCACCTGGCACAATGAAAAACAGGGACCCTTGGGGCCTCTTCACCTTCCAATGCTGGAAGCCCTTCTAGAAGCTGACCTGCAATCAGAGTGCGCCTGCCTGGAAAACCTGGAGCTCCCAGCACACATACCACATACAGTGGGATGCAGCCTTTGGTCAGCCTCACAGGGCACTGGGACCCCTCACATTCACCCAAGTACCCCCCCAAAACTGCAAGCAAAGACAATACAAGCAAAGTCTCATTTGTAATGGTGTTAGCACCCACAGGCATCTTCAACACACCTGGTCACCCTGGTACCTGTCTTTAAAGCCAATGTCCTCAGAAGGGGAAAGAATGCCAGCCCACTTCACTTTCCTGAACTGAGAAATTTGGGTGGAGGGATATGGAGGAGATTTCAGGCACCCAGTAGTTCAAGAACCAAATGAGCAGTGAGCGGATTAACTGAGTGCATCTGCTTGGCACGGAGCCGTGGTGGTCTATTAACAATTGCTTTAAGCAAGGCTATTAATGAGGCCTAAGACAGGAGCCAAGTACATGAGCCAGCAATGGGTTTGATTATCCTGACTCAAACACTGAGTTGATGTCTGACACTCCTGGGCAGCTGGGTTATCCTGATCCGGAGATCCAACTCTGCTTCCTGAGCAGAACTTGCAGATTTCTCCCACCTGCAGGAACCTGCACTGGGCAATTTTGGTGTGCAAGTCTCCCAACAAGAACAGTGTCCATGTCTTGGTCCTCCATCTCTCCTCACTCTTCAGCCAGGAAATCCTCAAAAACTGTCAGAGTGGACCCACCTTAACATACGTGAGCAGGTCACTTGAGTCACCAGAGAGTGTCACCTGCAGCCCCAGAGCTCTTAAATAAGCACCTCCCAGTTCTCACTGCTGTCACTGTGGTATGCAGGGGTGGAGGAACACTGCTCCTGGAGAAACACAATCCATATTGGATTGTCCATTTCCACGTGGTTTGCACAGGGTCTTGCTGCTCCAGCTGAGGTGGTGCCATGTGTTGTAGCTGCCCCTGGAGATGGTAGATCCTGTGTGAGGAGTGAGAGTGAGCCTGAGGGAGGTCTTGTCTCTCCTAAATCCCTTCAATCAGGCATATATTGCCAGGGGGCAGCCTTGGATCAACCAGCTTCCAACTCAGCTCTCTGTCCTGAGATCTGGGTGGGGGTGAGGGTGGAAATGTCCACTGAATAAAACCTGGAAGGTTCTACAGACACTCCTGCATGTGATTGTCACACAGTGAGGGTACAGAGAGAGTCAGGGAGGCTATAGAACAAGGTGGCCTTGGTCTCTCTGGTTTCTTAGATCTGAGATATAGGCTTTGTTCTGTGGGGCCTCCTGGCTTTCCTTTCCTGGTGACACTGACCAAAGGTCAGAAGCTTTTGATTAGGGGAATACTTGTTACAGCAGGATTTGGAGCTCCCTCCTAGCTCTGCTCTGGCAGTGAGATGGTTTGCAGTAAGGGCATGAGAACAGAGCAGACATCAGCACCATTTGCTGTCATTTTTGCCTGGGGTTGTGCTGTCAGCATCACAGCCCCCTCCCCATGGGCTGTGTGTGACATCAGGGCTGGGGTGGCAGCTGCCACTCCAGTGCTGTGCTGGAACTCTCCAGATCCAGCTGAGAGAGCTTCTCCAGTCCAGTGCTGTGGTGGCTGTGAGGGTGAGGGTGGTACCTCCCCCCTTGACATCAGGGAACAAGGAGAACTTCGATTAAGGAGCTGAGATTATCTCCAATCCAGGTCACCCTGGGCCATCACAGCAGCCAATGCAGTAAAATACAAGGTACATAGCTGAGGGTGAGGGCTGGGAGGTGGTGGAAGAGGCTGTAGGCCACAACCCAAGTGTAGAAAGGGCTGAGTAACCACACCAGGTTGAATCCCAACTCTAATCAGGCTCTCCTCTACCAAAAGCAGAGAGCAGAGTATGGAAGTAATCCCTAAACACACACACCTTCTACACCAGGGACTGTGGCAGGCACAGGGCAGAGGTGGGGTGTCCTCTCCCTGGCATCTTCCACCTGGGCATCGCTGAGGGTGAGAGGTGTCAGACTGGACTTATCTCACTTCATATTAGATTCTTCCTCTTAATGTCTGCAAATGAGTTAGCTCTGGCAGGGCATGTTTCACTTGATGTTAAAAGTCTTTTCTAGAATGAGAAACATTTCTTTCTCTCTAACCACTACAAAGGAAGGCTGTGGCTCAGTTCTAGATGCTTATATTCAGTAGATGAGTTCATCAAGTCTGAGAACAAAAGGGGTGGATAAACTATTTGCATAGCTGAGGAAGTATAAAAGCTTGCTTACAGCAAGTGAATGGCTTTGATTCACTGCAGGACATTGCTGAGACCTGGGACAAGGACAAGGATCTTCTCTGACAGGATTTCAAGTCCCATCCACTTTGTATCCATCTGTTACTACCCCATCTCCAATGCCAAGGATTAACACAGAAGAATGATTTTCAGTACTTTCAGAGAACAAAACATATTTTAAGAAAAAAACAACCAAATCTGCATCTTCAGAGTTTCCTCTGGTACCTGGACAAAAATATCACCATCTGGAGATCTCCTCTCAGGGAGTAGCCCTTTTAAAGTTGCTGATCCCTCCTCTGGAGGGGCAATGGAGTTGGGATGACAGGAAATCTCAGTTCCAGCCCAGCAGTGTCAGTGCAACTGCTTGAATTCAGACTTGGTGAGGGAGTTCTGTGAGGGGTCAGGGGAAATCCCAAAGGCAAGGATTTGAGCACAGTGTAATGGGACACATGTTGTCAGCGTAGAGAGGGATGTGTGTATCATGTTAAGCTCAATTGTGCTTGGTACAAGGCCAAGGATGATCTTGGGGCTGTGCCAAGCTTAGCTGACCATAAGCTGGGTTGAATACAGCACAGCAAAAAAGAGAGAGCAGAGTGTGCCATGGAAGTGGTGGAAAGATCCTCTGAATATGAGAACCTGTTTGGCTTGACACTGGCCAAATGCCAGGCACCCACAAAAGCTGTTTGCTCACCCTCTCCTGCTACAGCTGGGCAGAAGAGAGGGGAAAAAATAATGAAGGGCCTATGAGTTGAGATAAGGACTGGGAAAAAACACTCTAAGGGGAAAATAGCTTCAAATTTAGAGGTATAAGGCAAATGTATTATTAACAGAGTCAGAGGAAGATAATATAAGCCTCTAAAACACGCTTTTCACCCCAGCTCCTCCCTCTTTCCCCATGACAGCACAGGGAGACAGAGCATGGGGGTTTTGGTCAGTTCATCCCCTGAGATCTTCTGTTCTCTCAGGGAGAGGAGTCTTTCCTCTGCTTTGCTGTGGGGTCCCTTCCAGTTCTCTGGCTGGGGTGGCCAGGCAGGCAGGGCTCACACAGGCTGCACTGAGATGCTGCGTTGCTCTGGCCTGTGCTGGGATGGTCCCAGCAGTGGCACCTCCCCACCCTGGAAAATCCTGCACATGCACTGTTGATTTTCTTCTGAAATATGTCATCACAGAGGCATTACCAATCTCTGTACATGAGCCAGCAGCATGTCCATCTTCAGAGCCATCAGAGATTGGCTCTGTTGGACATGGTGGAAGCTTCCAGCAGCTTCTCACAGAAGCCACTTCTGTGGCCCTCCTGGCTACCAAAAACCAGACTGTGCCAAATCAACACAAAACCAAAATTGAACAGAATGGAGCCCTCAGCTGAGGCTCATGGGCTGTATAAATGCAGCTGAGAATGATCCCTTGGAACAATGAAATCAGAAAACTATTGCTGGAGGATTGTGGAGCGGCAATATGAAGTGTTTTAACAAGTATTGGAAGAGAAGAATGCTGGGAGGGAAATGGATCCTTGACGAAGTGTGGGGCAGATGAAGTTACTGACAGCTTCAGCTAGCTGAGGCAGCTGCTGTTCTTGTAACTTTTCCTGTAAAGGGAAAATGGAATAAGCTCAGAGAACAAAGAAAGTACAGCAACTTACAAAACAATTTGTTGGAAATGCACATTTGGAGATTCTGGAAAAGTGCAAAGTCTGAGTGAAGAGGTTTGGGATAAGATATCTGATGGACTTTCAGGCTGCAGAGGGTGTGAAGTGTGTATGTGTGGGTATTTTTTACTTTGAGTTTTGACTTAGTAATTTCTGACTAAGCCAAAATAAATCTTTATTATCCTAGATCAGAGCTCAGGAACATGGCCTAAGATAACTTGCAGGACTTTGCAGCAAAAAGGACGGGGCAGGTTCTCAGAGGTTTTTGGAGGATCAGGAACTGCTCTTTGGTCTGGAGGGAACACAAATGACATGGTGTGGCTGGTGCATGAGGCTGAGCAGGTGTTTCTCCTGTGCAGGAGGCTGTGCTCAAATATCTGGGAGCACTCCCAGTCTTTGTGTGTGGTATTGAGTCCTGCAGGTTCTGCAGGACAGAACAGCAGGAAAAATGTTGGGATATACTGGATTATTCCCACGTGGAAGTGGTACATAGCAATAACTCTTCTTTGTCTTTGTCACACCACAACCTAAACAGGCTCAGTGACATCAGCATCAGCCTGGGGACTAAACTCCCCAAAATATTGCCTCCAAGGCCACAGCACTAGGACAAACAACAGATGTGAACTGGGAGAGTTTGGAAGAGCAGTACAGAGTTCCTGCATCCTGTACTGGGAGAAACAGCAAAGACCAGCAAGAAAAGGAATTTGCATGCAGGAATGAGGTGGGGTTTGTGAGAGGTTTCCCTGTCCAATGGCCCAATAGGTGCAGCAGCTGCAGCTCCTTATTCCCAGGTCCCAAATAAGTCTGATCAGCATGAAACAGCAATAGTGGAGAATTTACATAGTTGCATATATCCTGTACAGATCCCTGCAGCAGCTGTGCTTAGACACTTTCCTAGTAGCTGTCCCTAGATCTCAGGTCTCCCTAGTTTCTGACACTGAGAAACAGGAGCTCCTTTGTTCCACTCCCCTGCTCCTATTGCTCACAATCCTTCACACAAAAGGGTGTGTGGGGCGCTGAGTTCTCATACTGCTTTGCATTCCCTGCCTTTTGTTTCTCCTCTAAACAACCACAAATACCTTGTGCAATCCCCAAATGCCTTTCTGGAATCACATTGCCCTCAGGCAGGGTCCCTTCTCAACCTGGGAATCTGGAGTGTTGCTCCCACCTGGACTGTGAGGTTGCTGGACCAGGATGGCCCGTGATGGACCAGGATGGACCATGAGGCCGTGCCTGGGAGGAGCTGGGGTTGGGTGCTGTGTTCACTCTGCGTTACTTGGGCTCCATCTCCGTTTCTTTGTTTGTGGAATAGAGCCAACAAGAACTGCAGGAATACAAATCCGGGGCAAGGTGGCCTGGAACACGGTGTCTCTTAGAGAACAGCAACAATGAGGAGGACCTTGAAAAATTATTGGGTGGGAGAATTAGACTCAGTGAAGAAGAAATGGTTAAAAGCTGCAAATAATCACTGCAGACAATACTAGTGAAAACATGTCAACATAACTGCATTTCCCTTTGTTTCAGAGACAAAAAGCCTGGGATGTTGGAGCACTTGGCAACAGCTTCTCTGAGGTTGAGCTAAAAGCACCTCCTAGATGGGAGCTGCTGAGAATGAAGACAAAAATTGATTTTTCCCGAGGGGAAGGTTTGCAAGGAGGAGAAATTCAGACAGAAGTCCAGACAAACATGTTTTGCTGAGCTCTGGCTGTGGACGATCTTCCCAAACTGGAATTCTTCCAGCTCATGGGAACAATGACAAAGAGTCTCTCTGTTCACAGGATTTCTGGAACTTCACACGCATACTGAACGTTGTCTGGCAAGTTGATGAAGATGTTAAAGAGGACAGACATGAGTGTTTGTCCTCACTAGGGACAGGTCTTTCTGACTTTGACTGAAAATGCTTTGCAGCCAACATCCTTCTTTCCTAAACATTAGGCACCTCCTCTTGAAAAATGGGCTGTTACTTTGACAATGGAAAGAATATATTTAGGAGTTTGTCTGGAATAATATTTGTTCTTTCACTGTCCCATAAGTCATTCTAACCAAAACCACGGCTGGGTTTTCAAACCAACCTGTCTTTTTTCTGGAATGCCTTCTGTTTCATGCTCTGGGATCATGTTGGGGAATGCCTTCACCTGGTCAGCTGGCAGGGTTGGATGGAGCCATTTGGAATGACACTCCTGGGTGATGCTCAGCAGTACAGGCACTGCTTTGTGTGCATCTGTCTTCAGGGCTCCTCATCTTCCTTGAAGCCTGGACAAGAACGTGTCAAGCTCCTGCTTTCCAGGAGCCTGTAGAGGTACCCAGCCATAATCTTGAGATACATGACCACCACTTCTCTTGATCCATGTCAGTGAAGCCAGACTGGGAGAGCTGGGGGTGCTCACCTGGAGAGGAGAAGGCTCCAGGGAGAGCTCAGAGCCCCTGCCAGGGCCTAAAGGGGCTCCAGGAGAGCTGGAGAGGGACTGGGGACAAGGCATGGAGGGGCAGGACACAGGGAATGGCTTCCCAGTGCCAGAGGGCAGGGCTGGATGGGATCTTGGGCAGGAATTGTTCCCTGGCAGGGTGGGCAGGCCCTGGCCCAGGGTGCCCAGAGCAGCTGTGGCTGCCCCTGGATCCCTGGCAGAACCCAAGGCCAGGTTGGACATTGGGGCTTGGAGCAGCCTGGGACAGTGGGAGGTGTCCCTGCCATGGCAGGGGGTGGGAATGGATGGGCTTTGAGGTCCTTTCCCACCCAAACCATTTTGTGACTCTATGATTCTGGGGTTAATTGAAGTCCATGAGAGTGAAAAGTTCCCACAAGAGAGAGGTTCTGCTGTTTCAGCAAAGGAAGCAAATTCCCGCTGGACCCTAATGTGACAATGAATAGCAAAAAACCTTCCAGAATTGCTTGAGTTCTTGTCCTTTCTGTCACAGGCTTCACTGTGACATAGATGTTTGGTTAAAAGGTCTCCAGGGAATCCTGGAGGTGTCTTGTGTGCCATAAGAAATGTCCAAGGGATTGAGAATCTTCTCTGGACATCATCAGGGAGGAGATATCCCAAGGCTCATGGACTCCTGTTCCTGTGCTGGAGTCTAAAGTTCTTACTGCTGCCAGTGCTCAGACCTCAGTGTTGGAAAGGGCTGTCCCAGTGTTGGAAGGGCCCCACCCAGTGCTGGAAGGGTCTCTCCCAGTTGGAACACTGTGTGAACTGAGCTAGCTGGAATGAATAATAGCTCAGCCCAGGTAGCTTGTGCAGAAACTATAAACCTGAGACCATGGGAGACAGGATACTCAAAGAATGGAAATTAGAATGCTAATGGCATCATTCCAAAATAGGTCATGTCTCTAGGTGGTTTGGGACCTTTGATATATCAAGTCATGTCCCTGTCCTGCCTTCGGGATTGGACCCCTGCCCTCAGGTAGCCTTATTTATTGTTAAGTTAGCCACCCCCCCCCCGTGTTTGGATGCTGCCCTTCAGACCATGGGGTCTCTGTATTTGTTATTTTACCACCATTAAGGTTTTCTCCATTGTTCCCACCCCTCTGTGTTCAGCAGGCTGCCCCGGCTGGGGTGGAGCTGGTGTGAGCTGGGCTGTGATAGAACACACAGCGTGCTGCAAAGTGACTGCCTTGGCCACTGCTGCCATATCGGGTGGATGGGGACTCAGGCTCTCTGAGCTGAGTTTTATGGCCTTTTCCTTCAGTGTTCCGTGTGCCAAATAAGAGCTCTGAGGAGAAATTGAGCTTCAGGCTGTTATTTTTATAAGCTATTAGAACTTTCTGTCCATTAGCCCTTCTGACATCTTCCAGCTCCCTTTCACGTCTCTCCCTGTGTTCCTTGCTGTCTTTGTCAGATTTCCTTTCCTCACCAAAATGTTACCTACAGCCCAAGGTTGAGGATGACCCTAGACTTGATAATCTCTCTGACACATCCAAATTTATTCCCTCCCTCCTGGCCTCAGGACTTCCTCCTGCTGAAGCTGATGATGCCACAGGGGTTAAGAAACCGAACATCTTTAATGCAGACAAATAGGAAAGGGAACAGAACAGGAGAAAAAAGCTTTCTTTAAACTGCCCTCAACTTTCAGCTACCTCAGGGTTTCATGCCTTATACCTTCCAAAGTGAGACATTTCACACTCCGTGGAGATTGCAACATTTCAAATGAGACTTCCCAGCCTGATAACCTCTGGTGCACCCAATACACCCAGATTCCAGCCCCTGGCATTCCTGTCCCCACCTCACAGGAGCTGCTCCTCTTCAAGCCTGCACAGGCAAGCACTGACTTCTGTCCTCACTTAAACCCCAGAGTAAGAGCTGGAAACCCAGAACCTGCACTCCTGGGAGCAGTGTGGCCAAAGGGGCCCTCAGCGCCTTTAAATCTGTGTACTTGTGTGAGCTGAGAGCCATAAATGCACACAGCTCCTCGTTGGGGTTTATGTTCCAATGCAAAGCTCATTTTGCTGTCTTCAATTAAGATTTTTATTATTTTTACCATTTGAGGTTCATTAAGGTTTTTACTGACAGAGTTTCAACTGAAATTAATAATTTGCACAAAATCAAACCAACTTTCATAAAAGCTCTGCCAAAGCTCTGCCCAAAGCCTGGGAAATGTTGCTGCAGCTCTTCCTCTTGGAAGCCAACACCTCTGCTTGGGATTTGCAGTGGTTTGGGGCAGAACCTCTGGTTGCACTGAGGGTCTCATAGGATGCAGGGAGTGCTCCTGCCAGCACCCTCATCTTCACTCTGCTCTGCCCTGTGCCTCAGTGCTCAGCTGGAACTACTCAGGATACTCTCAAGTTTGTTCTTCCCTCCTGCCTGAGTGCCAGCTGGACACAGAGTGTAATTTTTCCTAAAAGCCATGAGTTTCCTGTCTTGAGGACCAACAGGGATTGCGGACATTTCTGATTAGAGAAGCTGCAGCTGTTTCTTAATATCTGAATATTGTCCCATCCAAAAATGCATCACAAGAGTGCTGGGGATTCTCCTGCCTTGGAGGAGCATGTTTGAATGTTGCTTACACTGTCTGCTGGTTGAGAAGGAACAAATGTGTAAATCAGATCCTCCAGTAAGAGGGGGATGCAACAGAAATGCAAATATATTGAGAACCACTTGTCTTTCCCAGGCTCTGCGTCCCACTGTTTTAAAGACAGGATGGATGAGGCCCTCTCCTGGGAACATGAGTCATGTTCCTTAGGCTGGAGTAGTCCCCTCAGCCACAGCTGCAGAGGACAGAGCTGGAAGGGCATGGTCCCTCTGCTGTGCTGTGATCGATGGCTCAGTAAGACTCTGGAGGGAATTTTGTTTTGTATGTCTAAGGATCGGTTACATTAAATATTTCCTTCATCCACAAATTTCTTCCTTTCAATCTGAAGTGGTTTCTCCCCCTGAAATTTAAGTTCTGACCCCAAAAGTGTCTGCATGGCAAGTTCCAGGGCATGAGTGTTGGATTTTACAGTGCATTTATCATGATCCAAAATCCTCAGGGAAGTGGGCTTACATTGTAAGTCCATCCTTCAGTGTCCTGGCTGTCACTCTCACTCCAAGGCATCACAGGGGGCAGGCAGGACTCATCTGCTTGTTTGGACAAGTGCTTCAAACACTTGTTAAACTCCTGGAGCTGCAATCCCCCCTTGGGCTGCTGGGGAAAGTGAGGGCTGACATCCATCCATGTATTAACAACCACACCAACACAGCCACGGGCAAACCCTTCTGTCACCTGTCAGTGGTGCCAGGAGGACACAGAGTTCATGTGGATCACTGGGATCACCAGAGCCATTTCCAGCAGTAACTCCTCTCAACATGCAGGCTCCTGGGGCTCCTGGGGTTTGTGCTAAATCAGCACATAAAAACACCTCCTGCTCCTTCCTGGTGATTCAAATTCTGTGCATTTGTAGAAGGAAAGACTCTTCCAACACTTCATCTAAATAGTTATTCATGCTCAGTTTACTGTTTGTCTGGTTTTTTTAAACACAACTGAAATTCATCATAAATGTCTCATGAGTAAACAAAGGTGTTAATCTATTTGCTAAGCACGGCTGCTGTTTGCTCTGCTGCAGAGAACATGATACAAAAACAGCCTTTCTCTGACACGGTGTCAGGCACGCCTAAAGGATGCCCTCCATCTGCCTTTGGGGACATGGACTGGACTTCAAAGGCTGGACTTGACGATCTTGGAGGCCTTTTCCAACGCTAATGATTCTGCAATACAAAAAGAGCACCACGCAAGGGAAGTTGATTTGATGCAGGACACTGTTGCCACCAGAACCCCAAGACACCCAGCTCTGGGTTTCCACACCAGGGCAGAGCTGTCCCACACAGGGACATGGGAAACACCTGTCCTCGGGACGTCTCTGTCAGACGTCTTGCAGGACACCAGCTCTCTTGTGGTCCCAAGCAGTGTGCTGTGATGTGGGGATAAGGAAATCTCCTTGGCCACCCAGGGCTTGCCAGGGCTGTCCCTGGGTGTGAACCTGGCCAGGCTCAGCATGCAGAGATTAAGTGCCTCAGGGTACCTGGCCTCCAGCCTGGCCTCAAATGTCCTTCATGGGAGATGAGAGCGACCTGCTGCTTCCTCCTGCCAACATCCAGGGCTGGGCAGCACCAGCTGAACTGGCTGGGGTGGCATCATTGTCCCTCTTATGCCCTTTCCAGTGGGGAACCCAGTGCCAAGGTGTCCAAGGAGAATGATCCCTGTTGGTCCTCAAGACAGGAAACTCATGGCTTTTAGGAAAAATTACACTCTGTGTCCAGCTGGCACTCAGGCAGGAGGGAAGAACAAACTTGAGAGTATCCTGAGTAGTTCCAGCTGAGCACTGAGGCACAGGGCAGAGCAGAGTGAAGATGAGGGTGCTGGCAGGAGCACTCCCTGCATCCTATGAGACCCTCAGTGCAACCAGAGGTTCTGCCCCAAACCACTGCAAATCCCAAGCAGAGGTGTTGGCTTCCAAGAGGAAGAACTGCATGAGGATTGCTCAAGCTTCAGACAGAGCCTTTATAAAAGTGCATTTTATTGGTGTAACTTACACCTTTTTATTGAAACCCTGTCAGTAAAAACCTTAATGAACATCAAATGGTGAAAATGATAAAAATCTTAACTGAAGGCAGCCATACTAGCACCACATCCTGTTAGACACTCCTGTCACCTAAGGCTGAAAGAGTACCTGGGGATGGCCAGGTCCGAGGCTGCCTGGAGCAGTGTTCCCTGCCTGGCACAGCAGTTCCTGTGCTGGCAGAGCAACCCTGCAGAGCATCTCTAGGACTCCTCCCACCTCAGTCTCCAGTAGTTACAAACTGGCTCAGCCCTGTGGTAGGAGGTATAGTAATGTCCTTTCCCAAATATGTTAGTGTTAACACTGCTAATTGGATATTCCCATTATGCCTATAAATTCCAGTCCCCCTGGGCTTGTGCACTACAGATGTGCAAATCCAGCTTTACCATCCATTGCTCTGGCATTTCTGGGTTGTGCTCAGCATGATTTAAGTGAAGAACAGTGGTAGCTGATGACTGCAAAGGCATCTAAGTGTGCTGGGGATTTAAACTGAACCACTCAGACACATCACTTTGAAAAGTGGCTTCTCTGGGAAGAAAAGGGCTTTTTGGAAGGGTTTTTGCTGACTGAATATTAAATCAGTTTGGCCATAGTTCCTTGGGATAGAGGATATCTGTTCCTCATGTTTGTGCCCAGATCCAATCAGCACAGACCAGCATAGCCACTTAATGGGCTCCTGAGTGCTGCTAATTGAACACTCCCCTCCCTGCTCATTTCCTAGGAATTGGCTGAAGAGCCCAATCATTCCACCCTTGGCCAGCTGATGGAAGAAGGTACCTCCACAAATTTGCTTTTGGATGTGAATCAGCCCCTAAGTTACCTTATTTTTGAATGGGAAAGTTTTTGGAACTTCTCTATGTTGTCAGACAAAGCCAAGAAATGAGAAGCTGAAGGAGGTGACAGAGGCAGCAGGAGCTGGAAGACTCAACAGGGCTCAGTGGTTACCTCTGTCTTTGCAGGTGGAAGGGAAAGGGCAGACACTCCAAGTGAGATCAGGTATTCTGGATCTGTTTTTCACTAAAATGTGGGTTTTTTCTTCATAAACATAAAAATCTTCAAAATACCCAAGTGCACATCAGTGTGGTTGGAGATTTCTAAAATGCAGGTATTTGTTTGCTGTAAAAAATTACCATTAGCTAAAGGGGAAAAAGGAGAAAAGGAGATCACAGAGCTTTTTCCAGTTTAATTTTTGAATCAGCTCCAGAAAGCATGTCTTCACTAAAATAAATTGATGCAGGATATGTTTGTGTGGCTATTGTGATACACCTGTAATTTCCCTCCTCCTGTTTATAAAAGCCTCAGAACATGATCATGGAATAAAACCAATAAAGAGCAATTCCAGCCAGTTCCCTCATTTTTGGAATGAATCTCACACTGTGAATAATGAAGAGTGAATGGCTGAAGTAAATAGTTGACAATCAATCTGCCTGGCTGGGCTCGGGACATGCAATCAGACAGGGTGCAGCACAATCCTGCTGGATGCAAGGTCACTGTCTGGAAATAAAAAATGCAGGTTGCATTCACCCAGTGGGGGATTGCACCCTGGGGAGCACAGAAGGAGCAGGGCCATGCTGGAAAATGAGGAATTGTAGGGGTTAAGATGTCCATGATCCAGGAGAGATGGACTGCACACCAACAAATCTGAGGGACAGGTACACACAGCCAGTCAGGGCTGCTACCAAAAAATTAATGAAAAGATAAAGATTCAAGATTCAAAGCCAAGGCATTTCCACCTTCAGGACATGAGCTCCTGGAGACCTCAGGCAATGGAAGTCATTGCTTCTCATGTAGGAGCAGAAGAGCAAATCTTGGTCTCGGATATGTGCCAAGGAGCCCTGTGCCAGGGGAAAGATGAGTTTGATCTCTTGGGTGTTCCCAGGAAAATAAAAAAGATCTTTGCAATGAAAAAAGAAACCCACTGAAACCATCTGAATGCTCCTGAGAAGAAGCTTTTTCCTATCTGGAAGCAAGATTTCCACTGTTCAGCCAGAAAGAGGAGATGGAATGGATCAAGCTGGGGTGATGGGAATGCCTTCCTTCAGCAGAGGTGGTGTTGCAGCCAGTCCACCTTGTTCCCACACTGCCTCTCTGGTGATCCTGCAGGACTTGGAGCTGCTGAACACCTCAGAGAAGACATCATGGAGATCCAGGGCTCTGGGAACAAGCCCTGGAAGTGTCCTGAATGAAGCCAGAGAACCTGGTGCAGCCTTTCAGGGGACTTTGTGTGGCTGGGTAGCTGAGACAGGAGCCACAGCAGGACACATTGCACTTCTGCCACTGTATTCCCAGCAATCCAAGAACTTTTGCCCATTTCACTGCCCCATCTCTGAGCCTGGAAAGCAGGGACCTGGCTAGTGGGGCTGAGACAGAGGTTGGGCTGGGAGGGTGTGGAGCTGGTGACTCTGTGTGCTAGAAGGCTGAAGAGGAAAGGAAGGAAATCTGGGATGGACAGGGATAGGAAAGGAGGAGAATCACTGTCCTTGAGAAGCTTAGAGGGGAACAGGCAAGGAAGGCACTGTGAACAGGGTCATAGTTTGTTGAAGAGTTGGGAATGGGCAGAATGGGGCTCCTGGCAGATCCATTCATGGCCTAGTCCCTCCACAGGTTCCTTTGGACCAGGAAAAGGAGCAAAGGAAAAGGTCTGGAGAGAAAATGGGGCAATCAGTCATCAGACACCAGCCAGTGCTCCCAGGACCCCTCTGTGGAGCTGCAGCCCATATGGGAAAGCAGAACACAGGGACAAGGATTTTACTGGAAATGTGGAATCTTTATAAAGAGAGTATTTGCAGAGAACTCAGCCTGGGATATGCACAGCCTTGAAGGGAAATGGAAAATCCACATCTGAGCTGAACATTCATTGCTCTTCAGGGAAGTCAGCAGGGCTGTCTCTGACATCCTGAGTTTGGGTGCTGATGATTTGTGGGTGTAACCTGTGCTCAGCAGTGCCACAGAGCCAGCCCTGACTCTCAGAGGGTTCACACTCTACAGCATGAAGGGTTAATCCCTGAAGGTCTCAGATCAATCAGAATCTGCCTGGTACTGCCTTTCCTAGGAAAATTATGGATTCTTGGCAGCAAGCTAATAAACTAATCAGCAGTAATTAGCATCTTTTGAGGAATGAACTGTCGGGTGGCATTCAAGGAGTAGAACATCTTGCCTGAGCGAAGTAAAGTGTGAAGGAGCTCTGAGCTAGATGGGGCTGTTCTGTGGGGTTCTCTCTGGAGCACTGTCCCCAAACCTGCAGCAGAGGAGGGGAGCCTGGACTGACATTTCAGATTCTCACAGCTGGCTCCATTTCAGATTCTGGAGCAAGCTGGCTCCTCTGCCTTCCTTTCCAGGGGTTTTCCCTGTGATATGGAGCCCTGCCTTGAACAAGGAACATGCTCCCAATGTACGCATCGGGTCATGGGGCTGGCCCAGATTTGATCTCTTACTAAAATGATGCTTTTTGCTTTGTGGAATGCCTAAATTTTTAATAGAAATTCTTCAATCAAAATGCAAAATCACCAGAGCCTGAACTGCCCATTGACACCCTCATTTTCCTGCCATCACACTGAATTCTGCACTTTCTGTGTTCCCACATCCCAGTGGGATGGAATCTCCTCTTCAGCATACACCATGAAACATCAGAAAAATGATGCTGTCCTACCTTCAGAGTAGGAAGATTTTAATAAGAATGAAACATTCTGGAAATGTTTTAATGTTTTCCCTGTCAATTAAAAAAAAAAATGCCCTGAGAATTTTCAGTCCACAAAACCAACACACTATCCCCTCATCTCCCCTTCCTGGTGACTTGCCATGGCCCTGCACGTGCTGAGAAAGGGAAGAGAGGACACCTTGGCAAGGTCTCTGCTCACTGTGCACTAGCACTGCTCCCATCCTGAGCCCCAAATCTCCCTGGAAATACAAGTCTCCTGTGGCTCCTCTGCTGACCTGCTCCCCCCGTGCAGCCTCCGTGCTGGTGTCAGCAGAGCTGTGACAAGTGGGTGAGAAGAGGCCCCTGAGGATGGTGATGGGAACCATCTGGCACATGTGTGGTGACATATTGCTGCCAGACCTGCACTTCCAGCTCCATTAGCCTCAATTAGAGTGCATTGGAATATTTAGCACAGGTTCAAGTGAAAGTGACTGGGAATGATGTGCTGGGCTCATCAGTGGGGCTGCTCACTCATCAGGAGCCAATGGAAATGCTGGATGAGCACAAACCCCCGTGGCTGGGGAAGGAGAGTGATGCTGTCATGGCACCCTTGGAGTGCTGCTGTGTCTGTTGTGCACTGGCCTCTTGAGATTTTGGGGAGACCCTAGAGTCCCTTCCAGTACCTAGAGGGGGCCTACGAGAGGCTGGAGAGGGACTTATTGCAAAGGCCTGGAGACAGTACAAGGGGTACTGGGTTTAAGCTGAGGATAGTAGATTTAATTTGGATATTAAGAAGAATTTATTCCCTCTCAGAGGGGGTGAGGCCATAGCACAAGAACCTGCGGCTGCCCTGGATCCCTGGAAGTGTTCCAGGCCAGGTTGGATGGGGTTTGGAGCCACCTGGGATAGTGCAAGGTGTTCCTGCCCATGGCAGGGGGTGGAATGAGGTTGGCTTTAAGGTTCCTTCCCACCCAAACCATTCCATGATTCTGTGATTCTATGAAATGCTGTGCTTTAGGTACACAAAGAGCACAGGGAAGGCCACTGAGGGTTGGGGCTGAGGGAGGGTCCTGAGCAGCCTTGGGCCCCAAGCCCAGGAAATGGCAGCACTGCTGGAGACAACCAGACAGGAATGGGCAGCTTCTGACTTCTGCATGTTGGAAATAAATGCCAGATATTTCATCCCACGTTGCCCTGGCATACAAGCAGCAAGCTCTGCTCACCCTGGAGCCACGTCCTGCCCCTGGAAGGAACTCACACATTTCCACCTAGCCTCTCTCTCCATAGCACTCTCTGTGTGTAACTACAGCCTGGAGCCCTCCAGAGCTTCCCGGAGGAAATGAGACCCAGGGACAGGAGTGACTCTGGTCCCACTGACTGGGAAGTGGGACAATGCTGTGCCTTGCCAAGGACATACAGAGGAGTCTCCACCATCAAGGAAAGCCTCATTAAGAACATCCTCATGGAAATGCAGACCTGCTGCGAGCCCTGCTTAATTCCCTGCTCTGTTTAATTGCCTCTGTGGGACACTGGGAGAGAAAGAAAAGCAAACATTAAAATACTCAGTGGGATGAGGATGACAGTTGCTACCTCTGCTGTGATTCTGCAGCGAGAGAGAGATCAGAGTGTGGCCACAGGCTGTGTATATCCCTGCCCCAGTGGAGAAGTGTGGCTACAGGCTCGGCCCTCTTCAAATTCAGCTACAAAGTTCATCTCTTGAACTGTATTTTCCCTCACTACATTATTTCTCTGAACAAACACAAACATGCATGGACCTGTGGAGAAAGGGCAAGAGTGAGGAGGCAGACATATGCATAAAATTAGAACTAATCAAACTTTCCCTCTAAAAGCTGGAAAGAGAAAGAAAGTTATTGTGATGTTATTTTCAAATGCTTCATGAGCATTTGGAGATGCAGGAGGTAGACACCAAGAAGTACTTGGAAAAACTACATTTCCTTCCTTCCTTCCTTCCTTCCTTCCTTCCTTCCTTCCTTCCTTCCTTCCTTCCTTCCTTCCTTCCTTCCTTCCTTCCTTCCTTCCTTCCTTCCTTCCTTCCTGGTGGGCAGGCCCTGGCCCAGGGTGCCCAGAGCAGCTGTGGCTGCCCCTGGATCCCTGGCAGTGCCCAAGGCCAGGTTGGACATTGGGGCTTGGAGCAGCCTGGGACAGTGGAAGGTGTCCCTGCCCATGGCAGGGATGGGAATGGAGATTTAATGTTTCTTCCAACCCAGATCATTCTGTGATTTAATGATTCAATAGTTCTAAATTTCTGATGAACCAAAGACTTGAGTCAAACCCTTCCCTGTGTGCAGCACCACGCTTCTAGCTGAGATGAGTTGCTTCCTGGGAATTGCCTTTGCTTCTGTATCAAAATGCTCTGAGGAGATCCTCACACACCTCAGACATTGGCTCAGTCACGGGTTTAGGCCCCAGAAATTTCAGGGAGAAATAGAGTAGCTTTGGTGGTTTTCTGTCCCCAGTGGGCCACCTTGCCTTGGGGAGTTCAGGGGGAGGTGGCAGGAACAGCTGAACAGGGCTGAGGTGGAGAAGCACTTGGAACCTGCTGGTGTGTGACACAGCAGCCACCACAGTGTACACACCTGGCAGTAGCACACCTGTGCTACACTGAGAAGAAATGGCCTCTCCTGGGGGGAAATGTCCTCTGAGCTCCCTGAAACTATTAATGGTGGTGCTGGGCATTGGCGTGCCCTCTGCGTGCTGCCACTTTTATTAATAGTAAAATAAAGAATGAAACAATCATATTTGATACAGTTAAAACAGAAGGGCCTTGGCTTTGATCTTAGGCAACCAAGAGTATTCCATTATCAAGTGTCTGTTCATGGTTTGCAGACTCTGCAGACAAACCTCTCATTGGGTTTGGATTAATGTGCTGCTGAAGGAACATGAAGGTTACTCGACAAAACATATTTCTAGATCAGGTACTCAGAGACCAGCAAACACTTGTGTGGAACCTTAAACTACGCCGAGATGCTTTATTGAAAGAAGAGTGTCTGGAGCTGTGTTAAACCCATGGAGACACTGACATCTCTGAAACAGGAAATATTTTTATGTTTTCCATAAACATAAAAATCCTGTTGGGCTTAAGGAACAGTTTTTATCAATGCATTTATCAGTCATGGCCCTGTCTGGGTGGCACATCCCCATCACCTGCTCACTCTGCTGGGACCTGCCCCGATGTGGCCATGCCCAGAGAGAGTGACGGGCTCAGCCAGGGGCTCAGCACCCTCACAGCACCTCCTGCAGCCTCAAAGGCACAGCAGGGCCCCCAGCCCACCCAGGCTGCAAATGTCTGACTGTTCATCTTCTTCCTCTCAAATGACAGCCCCAGAAGCCCTGACATCGTGTCTGGGTTTTATTCTCTGGACCCATGACCAGAGTTCATGGTTCTCTGCTGGCAGAGGGAAACTGAGCACGTTGTGAAATTCTTTGTTGTGCAAAAACTTGGAATAGTGAACGTGAGGAAGGTGGAAGAACAAATGCTTTGAGCCAGCAGAATTTGATGTGCATGGAGGTGCTGCAGAGTTATCAGCCTGGAGAGAGGTATCCAAGGGATTTCCAGCCCTCTTGGGTGGCTCCTCAGACACATTCTGTGCCTCTGCTACTGCTGGAGTGTGGAAAGCTGAGTGAACAATGACTTGCTTAGATTTTTGCTCTCTTTCAAAGAGAGTTTCTGATGAGCCCACCCTGATGAGTCTTTACAGATCTCTGCAAGCAGTCAGGCAAGCTGGATTTGAATAAAACAGGAAAAAATTGTGTTCCTGAATAAATAGATAAGGCAAAGCCCTGAAAGTGATTCACTCCTGTTCACAGATGTTTGATAGTCTGCACAAGAAGTTGGGCATCTAAACATTTATTTATTTTTGAAACATTCTGGTATTTACAAAGCAGTTTAATTTGAGTGATTATTCCACAAAGCCTCTCTGTACATGCCTTGGTGGCTGTCTGTGACAATCCTGATTAAGAAGTGCAAGTTATGTAAGTTAAAAAAAAAAAAGTTAATTCAACTGGCAACCCAAGACACAGTGCACATGGCTAAATACTTTGAATGTTAACAACAAAAACACGCCTGAAGGGGTCTGGCACATTTACCAGCCATTCACCAGCTCACAGAAATGTGAATTACTAAAAGATTATTGTTGTAATTGCTAAATCAAACCTTACTGGTTGTAAAAACATGTTCTTAGCCCAGATGCTGCAGTGCTCACCAGACCTTACACTGTGCTCTAAAGCACTTAGCATTGCAATCACAAACCAGCAGATTTGGGCAAATTCTCACCCAGGAAGGCTGCATGAAAAGTGCCAGGCCCTGAATTTCCAGTCATGGCACATTAACTGTCCATGTGCAGCCCAGCATCAGGATCCAACCCCATGAGCCCCAGCAGGAGCTGCCAGTCTGGTTCTCCTCCATACAAGGAACTGTCACCTCCTGGACACTCTGTCCTACCCAGGCAGGTGATCTGGTAAAGAGGTTTCACATGAATTTGAAGGTGATTATCAGCTTGAGTGATGCCTGGTTATGCTCAGGAAACACTAAAGGCACGAGATAAAATGTTTTCTCGGGATAAAAAAGAGCTGTTCAGAGCTGTGTGAGCTCTATGTGTGGCTGCAGGTGAGGTGTGGAAGGAGAAGGGACCAGAAGAAGAGCCATGAGAAAATATACTCCAAAGGAAACACGGTGGGAGCCATTAACAGAGCAGAATGGAGCTGGCAGAGAGCAGACCTGGCACAAGGCTGTGCAGGAGAAGGAGGAAGGGAAGCGATGAGTGAGGGAAGAGCATTTTGTCAGTGTCTCCCAGGAACGGAAGAGGGCTCTGTGAAGCTGGTTAATCCTAAGGTAGCTACAGAGCACAAACTCAGACAGCTCAGCCAGAACAGAGCAGGCTGTTGGAGCCTCATAAACTGACTGAGCCCAGAGCTGTGGTCTGGCAGGGAGGGGACAGGGCTGAGCAAGGATGGGGATGCTGAACAAGGAGAGCACCAAAGTCAGGGACAAAGATGATTGAGCAGCCCTTTTGGTCAAGCCAGGATTGTGAATCAAGCTAAGGGATTGCTATGGGAGAGCAAAGAGACTGCCAGGGGTCTGGTGTGCCCCTGGTGTGGCACATGGCAGTCTGAGGATGACACAGGCACCTGAGTCCACAGCAGGCAGGCTGGCTCCTGGGGAGGGGCAGAAGGGGGTACAGGGAAACTGAGCAGAGAGCTAGAGAAGAAAGGGCAGGAAGAAAATACTGAATCAAGAAAGGTCAATGACAGCAGGGGGAAATGTGCTTTCATCCTGCAATCTGCTATGGGGTAGTAGAGATCCTATTCCTTCAAACCCTGCTGCTTTCTGCTGCAGAGGAGGGCCATATTAGGGAGGAAGCAGGGATGTATTCAGAATCTAACACCTTCTGTGCCCGATTGCGTGGTCAGAAATGGGTAGAAGAGTCCCAGTGAGCCCATTTGGGCAGTGGAGTAGAAATGTATCATCTCCTTCAGCTGTGGAAGGAGAGAACTCAATGCCAGGACATTGGTTCCCAGGAGCCCTGAATCCTGAGCATGTCCCTGGGCTCAGCACCTCTCACAGGCCCTGGCTGCCAGAACTTCTCAGAAAGCTGAGCTGCTTCTGGATCGTCAAACTGTCCTCTCAGGCAGCAGCCAGAGCAGCCTGTGTGCAGCAATCCCCCTCTGTTCAGTCTCAGTAACCACAGATCTAACAGGAGTGGAGGGGGATATGAAAGTTCTGATCATGCTCAGGGGATGGCTGATAGTTCCTGGAGTGCCTCGTGGAAAGAGGCTCTCCTGTACTCTTCAAAAAAGTTTATTTCCTATGTGTTTTTTCCCATCTTTTTTTTAAATTATCACTTCATCCTTCTCCCAGGGTGCTCCAGCAGGACCACACAGCTCTGCATCCAGCTCTGCCCTGACATTCCATCCATCCAGCACTGCTATTCCATCCAGCTCTGTGTTCTGCTGTGATAAATGGGGCAGCCAGGGAATTGATTTTCTCCCCCTGCCTGCAAGGCCTGAGAGTGCTGCTTTCACCAGGAGGCCTCCTCTCTGCCTGAGCGCTCAGATTAACTTATTAGGAGTTAATTAATCAGGCCCATTGATTGACTGTCACACTGCTGATGGTTAGCCCTGCTCTTGGGTCGGGAGGTTGGATTGGAGTAGCTCTTCTGAGCTGTGTGATGCCTGTCACCTCCAAGCAGCAAGGAGAAGCAGAAGAGGAAGAAGATGAAGATTGGCCTGTTTTCAAAACAACACAACAATGCAAGAGTGGAATCAGTGCTCCAGTCCCCCTTGGATGGTGTTTGCATGCTGTGGGAGGGATAGAACAGCTTCCACAGCTCCTCTCCTCTGAGGTAGAGCTGGAAGATGAGGCAGAGCAGAGTCAGAAGGAGCTGTGGAATATTTCTGAGCCCAGAGCCTTCCCCTCAGTGCTGCCTGTGGGTTTCTGGTGCTGTTCCTGGGCACAGGAAGGTGCTGTGGCCCAGGTGGGGTCCACAATGGGTCATTTGCTTGAACAAGTGTCCCCAAGGCCGTGAACAGGGGGATTTTGGGGTGCAAAGATTTCAGGGAACCAGCATTGCACGTATCCATCCATGAAAATTCAGGGAAAAGCTACATAAAAAGAAAGGGAACACGCTCAGTGGATCTGGGATGAGATTTTGAGGTTCAAAACTGGTGGATGCTTTAATGGCCTGAAGTGCCATACGTGATCTGCACTTTAAATTTCGTCTGAGGGGTCACCCCCAGCAGGAAAGTATCTGTCTCAGTTTGGAGACAAATTCTAGGAGAAAAACATTCTAAAATGAGCAATTTTTTTTCTCTAAAGGGAGAGGGCTTCGATAACTCCCTTCTGCCAATGAGAGAAATGGACACCAGGGGATGGAAAAAAAAAAAAAAAAAAAAAAAAAAAAAAAATAAAAATATTTTAAAAAAAAACAAAAAA
>WEIU01017645.1:310357-334263 GCA_013389925.1 Aegithalos caudatus | reverse complement strand
CCAGCTCTGCCTGGGATGCCCCAGCTCTCCCTGGGATGCTCCAGCTCTGCCTGGGATGCCCCAGCTCTACCTGGGATGCCCCAGCTCTGCCTGGGATGCCCCAGCTCTCCCTGGGATGCTCCAGCTCTGCCTGGGATGCCCCAGCTCTGCCTGGGATGCCCCAGCTCTGCCTGGGATGTCCCAGCTCTCCCTGGGATGCCCCAGCTCTGCCTGGGATGCCCCAGCTCTGCCTGGGATGCCCCAGCTCCCCCTGGGATGCCCCAGCTCTCCCTGGGATGCCCCAGCTCCCCCTGGGATGCCCCAGCTTCCCCCAGGATGCTCCATCTCCCCCAGTTCCTGGGCCAGCCCTGTCCCTGGTCCCCAGGGCTGGTCTCCATGGCAATGGGCAAACGTGGCCAGCCCCAGCCAGGCAGAGCTCATGGAGCATTTTGTGCTGTTTGCAGAACTTCAAGGTGTGTGTAAGGAAGGCTTAAAAGCTTCTGGTCATTGAGTGCAGCCCTGGCCCTGCCATTAACTGGTTTTCTGGTTAATTGAATGGGCTTCTTGTTGCCTTTTTTTAGCTTTTGAAACCCTTTCTGGTCGTTGCTGGCTTTTACTCACAGAGCAGCTCTGTGCCTCCTGCAAAGCTGCTGCCTCCCCTGCTGCCCTGCTCCCCCAGCCCTGAGCTGTCCCCAGCCTGGCCAGAGCCCCCCAGGATCCTGTGGGGACCCTCCAGAGCTGCCCCTGCCCTGGGCAGGGCCCAGGCTTTGCTGCCCTCCCACACCCACTTTCCTCCAGCACTTTGGGGGAGCTCAAAGGCTTGAGGTGCATTATCAAGGGGTGTTCCCTTTCCCAGGGCCTCACGGGGACATTTGGATATTTCCCACAGGTTGAGGACAAACCATTGATTTAAAAGCTCAGTCACTGAGGCTGGGAAAGCCCTGCAAGCCCCCGGGCCAGCTCTGCTGGCTCCTGCAGGGTTTTGCCAGCTCTCCTCCCCCTGACCCAGGGCAGCACAGCCTGGGTGTCACCTCCAGTGCCAGCCCTCCTTCAGCTCAGCCTGGGCTGTCCCAAGGTGAAACTGGGGCACCAGGATTCTCTGTTCTGCCCAGGGTTTGGAGCATTGACTCATTCATTGCTTCCCAGCTCTGTGCACAGCCAGGTCCTTCCCAGTGGAAATCTCCACGGTTTTACCAGGAGTTTGAGCAGGTCTTACTACAAATCCTACATTGTCTATTAGGAATCAAATTTTGGACCAAGAGAGGAGTTAAAATCAAGGCACTTCATCAGTAAAGACATTTTTCATAGTAATTTCTGTTTGGTTTACTTTGAACCAGGGAATCCTTAGGCTGGAAAAGCCCTCTGAGATGGAGGGCCACAGTGTCACCCTGATTTTTTCAGCCTTCTGAAACTCTTATAATGGAGTTTCTCATGGGCTTTCATGTAAATAAAGTCCTTGTTTACCATTTATGAACTTCTGCTTTGAGCAGTGTGGATGGAGATGTGGCAACCCCATCCTCCAATCCATGTTCATTGTCTGAAAATGATACAAATCCAAGCTTGAAAATAAACTCCTTGTTTTTGCCCTCAGAACTGGAAGTGTCTGTGAGGCATTTATTGTGTGTGCTACAGTGCCACCACAGCCCCAGGCTTTAAATCCCTGCAGGATGGGCTGGGGCTGGGAACCCTTTCCATGGGGAATAGTGCCCACATCCAGAGCCTGGTGTAACAGTGAAACTCAGCCTCCAGACCAGCTGCAGACACAACTCCAGCTCCAGAGCAGGGAGATTTGGATTTATAACAGCTCCTGGGTGGAAACTGAATACTTTCCCATTTTTCCATCAAACTTCTAGTTATGTTTATTCTCCAACAGTAATGTTTTACTAGGGCACAGATTTGCAGTTTCCCTGGGCTGGCTGCCTTTAACAGCCAGCATTTGCGTGAATTCCCTGCATCCACATCCATATTTTTATATATACAATAAAGCAAACCACTGAAGGATCATCTAAACTTTATTTACTGTGGCCACGCTGCAATATTTAGGTCTGCTGAAATCGTTAGGGCATTTTAATTGCGTTATCAGAGCACAGCCAAAGCAGCAGATCCCCTTCCCAAAGAACATGGACACAGATGAAACTGCTGAATATAACTTGAATATTTACTGAGTATTAAATCTGTTACAGGAGGGTTTGAACTGCTGATAATTTGCTTTTAAAAAGATTAAAATTTGAAAGTAACAACTGATGACCTCTAGAAATGAAAGCTTGGGAATCTTTATGGTTTTAGTTTGCTTTTGTCATGGGAAACATTGGTTTCAATGGGAAACAATATATTCCTTACTTGCCTCCCCAGTTAATTTTGCAGTGAAATTCGGTGGCTCTGTTGTTGTCCAAAAGCCATCAAACCATCAGAGGACTCCAGCACAGAGCACAAATCTCTCTTTCCTCCCTGCTCCCCGTTCTCCCTGTGGCTGCCACGTCCCTGGAAGTGTTCCAGACCAGGCTGGACAGGGCTTGGGGCACCTGGAGCAACGTGTCCCTGCTCGTCACTCACACCAGGAGAGGCTGAGGGGCAGAGCCTGCTCCCCTGCAGCTCCGCACAGGAGGGACACAAGGGCAGGAGGAGGCGAGGGCAGGGCCAGCAGGAGCCCCCTGCCAGGGAGCAGTGCCCCATCCCACACCGGGGATGCACCCTCTGGAGCCCGGGGGGTGGGGACAGCTCAGGTGAGCACACCTGTCCTGTAGCTGTTAGCTCAGGTGAGCGCAGCTGTTAGCTCAGGTGAGCACATCTGTCCTGCAGGTGTTAGCTCAGGTGAGCACATCTGTCCTGCAGGTGTTAGCTCAGGTGAGTACTCCTGTCCTCTAGGTGTTAGCTCAGGTGAGCACTCCTCTCCTGTAAGTGTTAGCTCAGGTGAGCACTCCTGTCCTGCAGGTGTTAGCTCAGGTGAGTACTCCTGTCCTCTAGGTGTTAGCTCAGGTGAGCACACCTGTCCTGTAGCTGTTAGCTCAGGTGAGCGCAGCTGTTAGCTCAGGTGAGCACTCCTGTCCTCTAGGTGTTAGCTCAGGTGAGCACACCTGTCCTGTAGCTGTTAGCTCAGGTGAGCACACCTGTCCTGTAGCTGTTAGCTCAGGTGAGCACACCTGTCCTGTAAGTGTTAGCTCAGGTGAGCACTCCTGTCCTGCAGGTGTCAGCTCAGGTGAGCACTCCTGTCCTGCAGCTGTTAGCTCAGGTGAGCACACCTGTCCTGCAGCTGTTAGCTCAGGTGAGCACTCCTGTCCTGTAGGTGTTAGCTCAGGTGAGCACACCTGTCCTGCAGCTGTTAGCTCAGGTGAGCACTCCTGTCCTGTAGGTGTTAGCTCAGGTGAGCACACCTGTCCTGCAGCTGTTAGCTCAGGTGAGCACTCCTGTCCTGCAGCTGTTAGCTCAGGTGAGCACTCCTGTCCTGTAGCTGTTAGCTCAGGTGAGCACACCTGTCCTGTAGGTGTTAGCTCAGGTGAGCACTCCTGTCCCTCCGGAGCCCTTTGCAGCTTTCCCCATGGTGGCTCCTGGGGCTCCTGGGGGGCTCGTGGGGCCCCACGTCCTCCCCACTGCTCTGAAACCCTGCAGGACCCCAGCTCTGCTCACCAGAGATGGCCCCTGAGAAATAAACCTCTCAAAACGCTCTAATGCCCTTTTCCCTTAAACCTCTCAGCAGCCTTCAAGGGCAGATTTGTGTTTGCTCTTTGGTTTATTTTGGTTTTTCCCCGCTTTTTGATTTCGAGAGCGTTATTGCTGCTATTTCCTCCCAGAGTCCCCGTTACAGCCCTGAGTGCTCTCACCAACCACTGCGTGAGGTTCAAGTGTTTTGACACGGAGGTATCCAGGATGCAGGAGCTCCCAGTCCCAGCTATTTTCTTGATGGAGCACTTTCACAATCTCCTTAAGTGCCCTCCTAAGTGCTGCCTTGGCACCGGCCGGTGGTGAGCACAAGCCTCCGATCCTGCTTTTCCAGGCACGCTTCCCTTCGGGATGCAGAGCCTCGCTGCCTGCATTTGTCTCCCTCAAACAACTTTAGCAAAGGCTGGGCCAGGCAGGCTCACACAAACACCGACCCAGCCCCGGCTCTGCCCTGCTGCAGGACGGGAATTCTGCTTTCAGGGCGTTCATGAGGAAATATCCATGGGTGTGTGAAGTAAATACACGTGGAAATGTGCAAATTCTGGAAATGTGCAAATCCTCCCCAGCCCCTCCGGGTGTGAGGCTGAGCTCCCAAGGGCAGTGGGCAGGCAGGGACAGGGCCCAGGGGGCAAACCCCCTCAGCAGTTCCATCCAGGGTAAAAACCCCAAACCCCCTCAGCAGTTCCATCCAGGGTATAAACCCCAAACCCCCTCAGAAGCTCCAGCCAGGGTAAAAACCCAAATCTCCTTCAGCAGCTCCATCCAGGATAAACCCCCAAATCTCCTTCAGCAGCTCCATCTGGGTAAAAACCCCAAATCTCCTTCAGCAGCTCCATCCAGGGTAAAAACCCCAAACCCCCTCAGCAGCTCCATCTGGGTAAAAACCCCAAATCTCCTTCAGCAGCTCCATCCAGGGTAAAAACCCCAAATCTCCTTCAGCAGCTCCATCCAGGGTAAAAACCCCAAATCTCCTTCAGCAGCTCCATCTGGGTAAAAACCCCAAATCTCCTTCAGCAGCTCCATCCAGGGTAAAAACCCCAAATCTCCTTCAGCAGCTCCATCTGGGTAAAAACCCCAAATCTCCTTCAGCAGCTCCATCCAGGGTAAAAACCCCAAATCTCCTTCAGCAGCTCCATCTGGGTAAAAACCCCAAATCTCCTTCAGCAGCTCCATCCAGGGTAAAAACCCCAAATCTCCTTCAGCAGCTCCATCTGGGTAAAAACCCCAAATCTCCTTCAGCAGCTCCATCCAGGGTAAAAACCCCAAATCTCCTTCAGCAGCTCCATCTGGGTAAAAACCCCAAATCTCCTTCAGCAGCTCCATCCAGGGTAAAAACCCCAAATCTCCTTCAGCAGCTCCATCTGGGTAAAAACCCCAAATCTCCTTCAGCAGCTCCATCCAGGGTAAAAACCCCAAATCTCCTTCAGCAGCTCCATCTGGGTAAAAACCCCAAATCTCCTTCAGCAGCTCCATCCAGGGTAAAAACCCCAAATCTCCTTCAGCAGCTCCAGCCAGGATAAAAACCCTAAATCTCCTTCAGCAGCTCCATCCAGGATAAAAACCCCAAATCCCATGCAGCAGCTCTCTCCAGGGTAAAAACCCCAAACCCCCTCAGCAGCTCCATCCAGGATAAAACCCCCAAACCCCCTGCAGCAGGGGAAACAGCTGCACTTTGCAGGAGAGGTGATGGACCCCAGGCACAAGCTCCGAGGCATTTCCCTGGAGTGTGTCCTCCCTTTGCTACATTTCCTGTGGAAATTCACATCCTTAGCGCTGGGAAAACATACAGCGATGTTATTGATCTTGTCTGAAAAGCTCATTCACAAATATTTAGAAGCTTAAATGGTGCTTTGTCCATTTCACTTCTAAAGCAGCACCGAAAAAATAAAAACGCAATCCTCGACTTTGCAAATGGCTTCTAAAAACATTCCTCTCTCTGTATTCCCGTGCTCCGGTCTCGCCGTTCCCCCTTGTCCCTTTATTTGAGGATTTATGGCTGCATCCCCACCAGCCATTACTGCCTGTGTTTCTTTAAGCTCTGTCTGAGCAGCAGCCAAGTTCGACAGGGCTGGCGCCGGCCCAGCCCACTGATCAAGGCACTTAAACGGCCACGAGATATCAAATGCATCTGAAAAATTAAACCTTTTATCCTGATTGCGTTTCAGCCGCGTGGAAATTAAAAGGGCGTTTGTGCGGAGCTGACTCCAGCACAGCGCCCGGGGGCAGGAATGAACACGGCTCTGGGAGCACAGGAACACGGAGAGAGGGAGGAAAGGTTCAGGGAAGGGAGGGAAAAGCTGGGCAGGGACGAGACAGAGCACAAAACACGGAGAGAGAGAAAAGGGTCAGGGAAGGGAGGGAAAAGCTGGGCAGGGATGGGCCGGACAGGGCAGGGATGGGCTCGGTCCTGCAGGGCTCAGCTCTGTCCTGTCCTGCAGGGCTCAGCTCTGTCCTGTCCTGTCCTGCAGGGCTCAGCTCTGTCCTGTCCTGTCCTGTCCTGTCCTGTCCTGTCCTGCCGGGCTCAGCTCTGTCCTGAAGGGCTCAGGTTTGTGAGAGCAGCCGGGGCAGGGCTCAGTGCCCGCCTGTGCCCACCCAGGAGCAGCAGAGCAAACCCACCCAGTTCCCTTCCCCACTCTGCAGCAGCCGCTGGCTCTGAGAAAGCACCGAGGGCAGCTCTGAGACCCCCGAGGCCTCACAGCTGGGCAGATCCATGCAAACACACTGCAGAAAGGCACTGCTCCTCTGTCTGAGTGCCAAACACACTCTGACAGACACAAACAAGGAAAGTCATTTAAAAAACAAATACTACACACGAGAAAAAATCCTGACCAAGCAAAATCAAAACAAAAACCTGAAAGGATCCCCGAGCCAACCTGCAAAAGTCTGGAACAGTGTGAGGTTTCAGGATAAATGCTTTGCAAAGTGCAGCTTTCAACATGATTAAGACTGGGCTTAAAATCTAAGACCATTAAGGAATTTGAAATATCTGCTTGATCCTGTGTACTGACACAAATCCCGATTCCTCTGGTTTCTGTGCTCCAGGAGAGGAGATCCAGGCTGCCTAGCAGGGAAATCTTTTTCATTTTAAAGCCATTTCTGGCTGTGTGACACTGCTGTTAACAGAGCCTGGAGGGACACAGGGGCACGGAGCAGGGTCAGGGGAATTTGGGAACCTGTGAACGTCCTTCCCCGAGTTTTCCCTGCGGTTTCAGCCAGATCCTGCCTTTCAAGCTGCAGCAGAGCTGCTTTTAGAGAGGCACGGGAGCGGGATTTGCAGGGATAAAGGAGCTGCGAGCCCGTGCTGAATTCCTGCCCGTGCTGGCAGGAACAAAAGGCGGATCCGGGGGCAGGAGCGCGGCAGGGAGGAGCAGGAGCAGGATGGAGCAGAGATGTGGCTGCGGTGATAACACGGCTTTGATGGGCTCCCCGAGGGCCCCAGCATCACAAGGCTTTGCTCACTCCTTGTGCTGAGCGGCCCGGCGTGCTCTGATCTGCCTGATGTGGAGCCTGGGCACCAGGAACGCTCATCTATAAATTATGGGCTTTTTAATTAGCAGAGAGAATAATTAACGTTACACTGACAGAAATCTCCCTTTCCCCCTCTGCAGGCCCCGGGGCAGGGCAGGGCAGGAGCTGCCCGGGGTTGCAGGAGCCCTGGTAGGGACCCACCCTGTCCCTGCTGCAGGACCAGGAAAGGCACAAACGAGGATTTCCACACCTGGAATTAAGGTGATAACTGGATTTTACCAGACAAGTACAACAATTAGATTGGAATCATTTCCCTAAGTGAACCACACCGCATCACTCAGCGATTAAAGGCAATAAAAGGATTAAAAGGCAGTAAATTGTGTGATATATCCAGACAGGTGACAGCCCACTACAGGGGGACTTGTCATCTCTCTTTTTGCCTCCCAGTCTTTCCCAGTAACACTCTTCACTAAATAACATCCTTAACATCACAAAAGCTCCAGCCCAGTGCACAGATGTGAAACAATTCCTTGTGCAAGTCCTGAACGGAGCACAGGGAGCCCAGTGGAGCCTGGGGTGGCCCTGGGAGCTGAACCCTATCTTGTTGTGTGTCAGGAGCACCTGCAGGGCCCATGGAGAGCCCACGGTGGTACCTTCAAGTAAGTGTGCTAAAGGAGGCTCCTTTTGCTGAATCCAGCAGGGTTTGATGTATTTTAAGCACTCAGAAATCCCTTTAAAGCACTGGATCTAATCAGGATCTTTCTCCAGGGCATGCCAGGTGAAGGGCCTGAGCAGCCCTCAGCACTTTGGCCAGGATTGTGATTGAGCTCAGCTTTGGTGTAAAGGCAGCGTAAGCAAAAGTGCATTTCTGAATAGCTGCAGGCCAAATACTTCAGAGTGAATCAGGGACAGTATTTCAACAGGACCTAAATCCCCAGAAGCATCCTTCCTCTCACATATCTGCCTGGATTTGGGTTTTTTCCTCAGAAATGGGAACATTTCCTTTCCCAAGGAGCCACTCCACCTGTGCAGTGCCCCAAAATGCCTCCTTGTTCCTCTGCATCCATCAGAATGCATTTTTTATGAGAAGTTCCATGTTATTTTTATGTAACCATGTTCCTGTGTCTTGGGCTGGATCTTTAGTGCAGGGTACCTGAGTGACTCCCAGAGCTGAGGGATTCATCTCCAGTGACTCCCAGAGCTGAGGGATTTATCCCCAGTGAGTGACTCCCAAATCTGAGGGATTTATCCTGTTTCAGGGTGCCTGAGTGACTCCCAGAGCTGAGGGATTTATCCCCAGTGAGTGACTCCCTCCGAGAGCTGAGGGATTTATCCACAGGCTCAGGGTACCTGAGTGACTCCCAAATCTGAGGGATTAATCCACAGGCTCAGGGTTATGTGAGTGACTTCCAGAACTGAGGGATTTATCCTGTTTCAGGGTGTCTGAGTGACTCCCAGGTCTAAGGGATTCATCCCCAGTGACTCCCAGAGCTAAGGGATTTGTCCCCAGTGACTCCCAGGTCTAAGGGATTCATCCCCAGTGACTCCCAGAGCTGAGGGATTTATCCCCAGTGAGTGACTCCCAGAGCTGAGGGATTTATCCTGTTTCAGGGTGCCTGAGTGACTCCCAGAGCTGAGGGATTTATCCCCAGTGAGTGACTCCCTCCGAGAGCTGAGGGATTTATCCACAGGCTCAGGGTACCTGAGTGACTCCCAAATCTGAGGGATTAATCCACAGGCTCAGGGTTATGTAAGTGACTTCCAGAACTGAGGGATTTATCCTGTTTCAGGGTGTCTGAGTGACTCCCAGAGCTGAGGGATTCATCCCCAGTGATTCCCAGAGCTGAGGGATTTATCCCCAGGCTCAGCAGGACCTGGTGCCTGACCAGGAGCACCTGTGGCAGATTCTGTGAGCAGTGCCAGCCTGCCCAGCCCAGGTTTCCCAGCGGGACCCTCCCTCCCTTCCTCCTCGTGTGCTCCAGAGCCTCCATCCCGCCTGTGCCAGCCCGGGAGCACAGACAGCTCTGCTCCCCCTGCTCCAGAGCCTCCATCCCGGCTGTGCCAGCCCGGGGAGGATGAGCAACTCTGCTCCCCCTGCTCCAGAGCCTCCATCCCGCCTGTGCCAGCCCGGGGAGGATGAGGAACTCTGCTCCCCCTGCTCCAGAGCCTCCATCCCGGCTGTGCCAGCCCGGGAGCACAGACAGCCCTGCTCCCCCTGCTCCAGAGCCTCCATCCCGGCTGTGCCAGCCCGGGAGCACAGACAGCCCTGCTCCCCCTGCTCCAGAGCCTCCATCCCGGCTGTGCCAGCCCGGGAGCACAGACAGCCCTGCTCCCCCTGCTCCAGAGCCTCCATCCCGGCTGTGCCAGCCCGGGAGCACAGACAGCCCTGCTCCCCCTGCTCCAGAGCCTCCATCCCGGCTGTGCCAGCCCGGGAGCACAGACAGCCCTGCTCCCCCTGCTCCAGAGCCTCCATCCCGGCTGTGCCAGCCCGGGAGCACAGACAGCCCTGCTCCCCCTGCTCCAGAGCCTCCATCCCGGCTGTGCCAGCCCGGGAGCACAGACAGCCCTGCTCCCCCTGCTCCAGAGCCTCCATCCCGGCTGTGCCAGCCCGGGAGCACAGACAGCCCTGCTCCCCCTGCTCCAGAGCCTCCATCCCGGCTGTGCCAGCCCGGGAGCACAGACAGCCCTGCTCCCCCTGCTCCAGAGCCTCCATCCCGGCTGTGCCAGCCCGGGAGCACAGACAGCCCTGCTCCCCCTGCTCCAGAGCCTCCATCCCGGCTGTGCCAGCCCGGGAGCACAGACAGCCCTGCTCCCCCTGCTCCAGAGCCTCCATCCCGGCTGTGCCAGCCCGGGCAGCTCTACCCCGTGTGTCCCAGCGCCCTGGGGTGGGCACAGGTGCCTGCGGGGCTCCAGGTGGGCACAGCCCGGGGCAGGTCCCGAGGCTCTGGCAGCACGGGCTGTGGCTCCCTTCTCTCCTGGCGCGTTCATCCACCTCTCCAGGTGTGCTGATAATCCCAGACTCGGGAAGGCGGAGCTGACTCGCTGCAGCTCCCGCCCAGCCCCGGTGCTGCTGAGCAGAGTGTGGGATCACAGAACCAGGGAGCCGAGAAGGGAAAAGCCCCTCGAGGCCACTGAGTGCAGCCCTGTCCCTCCAGCACAGCCACAGCATGAACTCTCCTGTGCACAGAGCCAGGAAGGTTTGTCCTCGGGCCTGTCCTGAGGAGCACCCACCACGTTCCCAGGGCTGTCCATGCTGTCCAGGCTGTCCAGGCTGTCCGTGCTGTCCCTGACCTCTCCCCCTCCCCAGGCCCAGGCAGTGAATCTCAGCCCAGCTGTGGGATGATGCCCACTTGGGATGAATTCCCAGCTCCACGTTCCTTCAGCAGAGGCTGCGGTGCTGCAGCTGAGGGGACAGCAGGGATAGCCCCACTGCTGCTCCCGGGCTCTCGGGGCCCCGCGGCTGCTGGGTTCTGCCCCCAGACACCGCAGGGAGCCCTGCGGGACCCCCATCCCTGGATAAATGCACTTCATCCATCTCGCAGGGACAGCCCCTCCGGGAGGGGGACAGGGACAGGGACAGCCAGCACCGCTCACCTGCGGGACGCGACACCTGCTCCTCCCACCATCCACCTGCGAAGGTGCCGCTGGTCCCCTGAGCCTTGGTCTGATTTCCCGGTCAGGCGGGGTGGGGAGCCGGTTCAGCCACATTCCGACAGCCCGGAGATATCCCGAATTGTTCTGCTGCTCCCCTGACATGCCGGAGTTATCCCGAATTGTTCCTCTGCTCCCCCTGGGACATCTCGGAGTTATCCCGAATTGTTCTGCTCCCCTGGGACATCCCGGAGTTACCCCGAATTTTTCTGCTCCCCTGACATCCCGGAGTTATCCCGAATTGTTCTGCTCCCCTGGGACAATCCGGAGTTACCCCGAATTTTTCTGCTCCCCCAACATCCCGGAGTTATCCCGAATTGTTCCTCTGCCCCTCCTCTCTCCCGAAGCAGCACGGATGAAGTGGGAGGCAGTGGATATATTTTAACTTGGAGATGGTATCCACGGACCCAGAGCAAATACAATTGACGCTTTTATGTGGAAGCAGCTGGAAAAAGCGAACCCCCCCTGGCGTTAATCTCTCCGGCTCTCGGTGCAAGCAGGGATGTGCTCGGGGTGTGCTGGCTCCTCCTGCCCCCAGAACAAAGAGCTCCAGCCCAGCCCGTCTGTGTTTGGTGCAGATCCGTGTCAGTTTAATTTCCTGGTGAGGTCACTCTGTAAGGAAGCAGTCCCAGTTCCTCAGGGACGCTTTTGCTGTGTTTGGGTGAGAAAGCTGCTCCGTGTAAATCTCCCTGGCTGCATTTCCGCACTGTTAAAAGTTTGATGTGGAAAACAAAAGCGACATGAAAGCTCCAGAGGGCTCGGGCCTGGCAGCAGAGCCGATCCTCGGTGCCAGGACGAGGCACAGACCCTCCCAGTGCAGGAGATTTGGGGGTTCTGGAGCTGAGCCCATCCCGGCCCCGGGCACAGCGTGCACCAGGATCTGCATCCCGGGCACTCTGGAGGTGTCTGGAGCTCTCCTCAATCAGAGACTTCCTAAAGCTCTGACAGTGAAGAAACTTCCCCAGAGTCCACCCTGAGCCTCCCCTGGCCCAGCCTGAGGCCGTTCCCTCTCCTACTGTCCCTGTTTCCTGGGAGCAGAGCCCGGCCCCCCGGCTGTCCCCTCCTGGCAGGAGTTGTGCAGAGCCAGAGGTGCCCCCGAGCCCTGGCACTGTCCATTCCTGCCTGGACACGGCTCTAGTGAGCACAGAGCTGCCCAGGAGGGGCTGAGGAGCCTCTGTCCCCTCCCGTGTGTCCCCAAGCACAGAGGGGACAGTGATGTCCCGGTGGAGAGCAGAGACTGCTGTGACATCAGGAGCACCAGAATTCCAGAGCTGATCCCGCTGAGCCGTGACTGCTCCCCGAGCAGCTCGGTAATTATGACAAGTGTATCCAGACAGAGGCTGGAAAATTGAACATCCCCGGCAAAGATGTCAGACTTGTAATTTGGTCTCACATTAACACACGCTCCTGGGGGGGTTTCATCTCCCTGTTCCCACTGCCAGCCCCAGGCACAGCCTGGCCCTTCAGCTGCTGGGCTCACACCTGGCACAGCTGCCCAGAGCAGCTGAGGCTGCCCCTGGATCCCTGGCAGTGCCCAAGGCCAGGCTGGACACTGGGGACAGCCTGGGACAGTGGGAGGTGTCCCTGTCATGGCAGGGGTGGGAATGGGGGGGATTTGGGGTCTCTGCCATGGCAGGGGTGGCACTGGGTGGGATTTGGGGTCCCTGCCATGGCACAGGGGGGGGATTTGGGGTCCCTGCCATGGCAGGGGTGGCACTGGGTGGGATTTGGGGTCCCTGCCATGGCACAGGGGGGGGATTTAGGTGTCCCTCCCACCATGGCGGGGCACATGGGCAGCTCTGCCAGGGCTGGTGCTGTGGTGCCCTGCACCCCCTGTCCCCTCTGGCCCAGAACCTCCCTGGCCCCACAGGGATGCCTCGTGGGGGTCCCACAGCAGCGCCTCGGGCAGGGGAGGGGACAGAACCGAGGAGGTGGCACCCGGGGCTGTCCCTGCCCCCAGCCATCCCCACGCAGATGGAGAAGTTACTTCCCAACCTCTCTTGTTTCCCTAACATCTCTTCACAGGTGAGGTCAATTAAATTTTTAGTATATTTGATGTGGAAAACTCTCTGTAAACACACTTCGAGTACCCGCAGAATGAACAAGCAGCAATTTTTGGCTTTGCTTTCGGGAGCTGTGGTAATGCATTTTTAATTGACGGCTGTTTTGGCAGCGCAGGGTGATTTGCCAGGGAGGGAGGCACAGCTTGGGAAAGGTCAGCAGGTAGCAGATGCTGTCCCCAGCACGGCTCGGCGCCTCCTTGCCCAGCTGGGGCTGTGTTTGCTGGGGAGCAGCTTTCCCCTGCCCTGCCCTCTCCGGCTGCACAGCCCGGCTTGGAGCCCGGGGGTCTGTGCCCCTGGCACTGCAGAGACCCCGGAGTTCTGGCCCCAGTGCCCGGGGGGCTCTGCCCCAGTGCCCCCAGTGCCCCCAGTACGTGCAGTGCCTGCCCAGGGGGCTGTGCCCCAGTGCCCCCAGTGCCTGCAGTGACCACCCTGCCCAGGGGGGCTGTGCCCCAGTGTCCCCAGTGTCCCCAGTGCCTGCCCAGGCGGCTGTGCCCCAGTGTCCCCAGTGCCTGCAGTGACCACCCTGCCCAGGGTGCCTGTGTCCCAGTGCCTGCAGTGGCCACCCCCTGCCCAGCTCTCACCTCGCTGCTGCCTCTGGCTGAGCGAAGCCACAGTGTCTGCACCCTGCTGCTGCCAGGGTTCAGCAGGGAGGCACCACAGCAGCCCCAGAAAGCACCAAAAAAACCCCAGAAATAAGCCCCCAGAGATGCTGCCCAGGCTGGGGTGCTCTGCAGCAGCTCCTCTGCCCTCTGCCTCAAGAAAACTGCTTTTCTGGAGGCAGAGGTTTATGTTCAGCCAAAGTGCAGCCAGAAAAAAGGAGCATTTTGCTTTTCCATCACATACTGCTGGCCCTGCTTTCAGATCCAAAATGAGGCAGCCTAATTGGTCATTTATCCCTTTAGCTTTTGATTTCTCTCCTGAGAGGACTGCATAAACTGTTTGCTGTGCTCTAAGAAATTGCTTAAGAGGATGACAGGGTCTGGAAAAGCAATTCCTGCTGCCAGTTCCTCCGTGCTCCCTTTGGTGAGGCAGCAGAGAGGCTGTGGGTGCTGGCAGGGTGTGGGGGTGTGGGTGTGGGTGCTATGAGACTGTGGGTGCTGGCAGGGTGTGGGGGTGTGGGTGCTATGAGACTGTGGGTGCTGGCAGGGTGTGGGTGCTGGCAGGGTGTGGGTGCTGGCAGGGTGTGGGTGCTCCCAGGATGTTTTTACCTCAATTTGTGATGTCAGTTTCATGACAGACATGAAACCAGCTGGGACACAGCGAGTGCAGCTTAACTGGAGCTCCAGTGACAGAACCCCAGACTGGTTTGGGTCCAAGGGATCCCAAATCCCCCCCAGTGCCACCCCAGCCATGGCAGGGACACCTCCCACTGTCCCAGGCTGTCCCCAATGTCCAACCTGGCCTTGGGCACTGCCAGGGATCCAGGGGCAGCCACAGCTGCTCTGGCAATTCCAGCCCAGCCAGGAATTCCCAATTCCCAATCTCCCACCCAAATCTCCCCTTTCCCAGCCCAAAGCCATTCCCCATGTCCTGTCCCTCCATCCCTTGTCCCCAGTCCCTCTCCAGCTCTCCTGGAGGCCCTTCAGGCCCTGCCAGGGCTCTGAGCTCTCCCTGGAGTCGATGTTTTCCACAGGAACTGCAAATCCAGCAAACCAGGAGTGCTCCTGAGGAACTGTGACCCCTGTGTGAAGTGTCCAATTCACCCCAGGTCAGCCTTTATTTGTGCTGTTAGTGCAGCGTTACCCAGGGACAGACTAGCTAAGAAATTCTCTCATAAATGTGATAAATACTTTTCTCTTGGCTTCCTGGGGTTTATGCCATTCCTACAGTCCCAGGAAAGTTCACAATGCAATTTGTTTCTGCAGATGTTTACTACTGAAATGAATGAATCTTTTATATTGATATTTTTATCTGTCATTGAGGACAAAGTCTCTAGGAAATCCCAGGGTGTTATTTATTCAGGAAAATGATTTTATATCATTTTACCTGGAATGAAAATAGCAAATGTCAGATTTAGGTGCAAGCAAATTTAGAACAGTCTTTTTCCTTCCTTGTTTGCTTTCCCTGCCAGGATCAAAATTTATGTAGGGAAAAAAAAAATTTAAAAAAAAGTCTCTTTTTTTCCCTTCCCAGAGGTGTCCTCGAGGATGTGGCTGCAGGAGCAGGAGGATGAGCACAGCCCAGGGAGGAGCTGCCTTCCCTCAGCCCTGCCTTGGAGCTGGAACCTCCCCAGCTGGAGCAGAGCTTCTCTCCTCGTGTCCTCAGAGGTTCCAGGGACACCACGGTGCCCTTGGGGACCCCCCAGAGTTCCAGCCTCCTTTGCTGCCTGGGAAATTTCAGACTTTCAGCACCCAAAATCTTTATTCCTTAAGAAATTTAAGTTCTTTCAAAGTAATTTTTGTTCCATATGATGAAAAAGTAAATAGCTGCACACAGGAATTCCTATTGGCTAAAACAGGGAGATTGGTTTCCCTTATGATTATTGCAAGCTGTGAGGTTTTTTTAGAAATTTAAAGTTTGTGGAAAACATTTATCTGAAAATGAGGACTGCCAGCAGGAGCTGATGGAAGATCTGGGAACAGCTCCCTAATTCCAGTTCCTTGGGGCTCCATCCACCCTCTGAGCCACAGCCTAAACTCATCTGCACTGAACTGACCCTGAGCCATTGGGCAGCACAGGTGCATTTCTGCTGAAGGCAGGGCAACCCTGGGCACTGCCAATCCCTCATCTCTGCATCCCTCTGTCCATCCATCCATCCATCCATCCATCCATCCATCCATCCATCCATCCCTCCATCCATCCATCCATCCCTCCATCCATCCATCCGTCCATCCATCCATCCATCCATCCATCCCTCCATCCATTCCTGCACTATCCATCCATCCATCCATCCATCCATCCATCCATCCATCCATCCATCATCCATCCATCATCCATCATCCATCCATCATCCATCAACCATCCCTCTATCCATCCCTCTATCCATCCCTCCATCCATCCATCATCCATCCCTCTCTCCATCCATCCCTCTCCCATCCCTCTCCCCATCTCCACGTTCACTGTTTGCAGTCCAGGCCATCCTGATCCCCACACAAAGCTGTGGCAGTGTGAGGTGTCTGCACTGCACACACACACAGCAATGCAGGTAAATGTTACCATATAAATGATAAATATTTATTTGGGGGTTTGCTCCTTTGAGCCATGGGGAATCCTGAGATGGAACTACCAAGTGAAGCCCAGGGAGCTCTGGACACTGCCTGCTTTCCAGGTTCTCTGTAATTTGTGTGTCCCCACGGGCTGGCACTGCCCTGTCCCCCCTGGGGCAGGGCTCCTCCAGCCCAGGCTCACTTCTGGGCCCCTCCTGACAGGAAGAACCCAGAGGGGCTGGAGCGGGGAAGGGAACGGGGCTGGGAAAGGGGCTGGAGAATTCCTGAGGGAGCTGGGAAAGGGCTGGAGAATTCCTGAGCAAGCTGGGAAAGGGCTGGAGAATTCCTGAGGGAGCTGGGAAAGGGCTGGAGAATTCCTGAGCGAGCTGGGAAAGGCTGAGCCTGGAGCAAAGGAGGCTCAGGGGCTCTTGTGGCTCTGCACAAATCCCTGCCAGGAGGGGACAGCCCAGGGAACAGGGACAGGAGGAGAGGGAACAGCTTTGCATGGCCTGGTTGGAGACCCTGACACAAACCCACTCTGCACTAGGAGAGGAAATATAACTGGGGACCATGAATTTGGATTAATGAAAAGAGTCAGGAGTGATGGAGGTTCCATTGGGCAGGAGCCCCCTGACTGTGACTCCCATTATTGGCAGCATTTAATTTAACATCTCAGTAAATAGTTACAGCAATGGTTTTCAGTGCTGGGCATCGTTAGAGAGCTGAATAATTGCAAAGCTATTACAGTCTGTATCTGCTGGGCATCACTTCAGAGCTGGAAATTAACTCTATGCAGCATCAGTTTTCTGCTTGATATTATTGCCATCCCCAGAGTGATGACCTTGGAAATCAATATATGGAAATCATTAATGCATCATCTTTTCTTTTTGCTTTCAGATTCTCAGACATCTGCTATTGCAGCCAAATAAAAATTCTTTACATGCACTTCTATAATTTTACTTTACAGTCACCAGCTTTATTTTAAAACTCCTCCAAGCATTTTTTTCCCTGGGAAGAGTGGGGAGCTCCTGCAGAACAGTTGTTTTGATGCTGGGTGTTCCAAACATTTATCCCTCAGCACTTCCCTGGGTTGTGCAGGTGAGCTCCCCACGAAGGTGCCACCAGCAGTGCTTCCCTCAGAAGTGCCCAGGCAGCAGGGATGCCCAGGCAGCAGGGATGCCCCAGCCCAATGCCCGGGCTGTCCCTCAGCTCCGGGGAGCAGGGCGCTCCCTGTGCAGCCCCTGCTGCTGCTCTGCCCCTCGGGGCCCTGCAGGGACCTGTGCTGCAGGGGAGGAGGCGCTGCTGAAACATCGGGAGTCGTCTTTGGCAAAATCACAGTCCTTGAATTGCCACCAGCCTCTACATCCTAAACTCTCTGTGCCTCCCTCGAGTGCTGTTCCACTCTCTCTGGAACTGGACTTTCCCTCCATGCATGTGTTTGTGAAAGGAAAGTGGTTCCTCTCTCCAAAGTCTCTCTCCTATCTCGGAGATGGTCATTGTGCAAAGCTCATCAATTCCACGTAAAACCAACAATTGCTCCACTTCAAAATGTTCCAACAGCTGAGATAAAAACCAACAAAACAGGAGAAAAGGACTTTCAAACCGGGCACTCAAAGCTGTCAAAAGAAATTGCCTGACAATGGCTTATTGAAAGCAATAAATGTTATAAATTTCTTCAGGTGCTTTAAAGTAACTCCACAGCTGCAGAGAGATGGGGTGGGAGGGGCACAGGGACAACTTCCACAGACCTGGTGTCACAGCCTGGACCCAGGGAAGGACAGTCACAGTCCCAGGACAGTCCAGTCACAGCTCCAGCACAGTCACAGCCCCAGCACAGCCTTGCCAGGGCCAGCCCTTGCAGGGATTCTCTCTGTCTCCTCCTGCACGGAGGAATTGCCCAAAGGTCCGGGAAGGGCTCATCCCAGCAGCTGAGCAGGAACTGTGGCACAAACTCAGAGCTTGGAGCAGGAACTCTCCAAGAACTCCCCAAAATCCAGCCTGGAACCCTGAGCCCTGTGAGCCCAGCCCTGAGTGCAGCCTCCTCTCCCCACTGTGGATCTCCTGTTTCCAGTCCCTCCCTGTGTGATGTGAAATGCATTTTTCTGTTCCATTTCCCACCAGGAGGATTCTCTGTAATGCTGACAGAGACACGGGCACCGTGCACACACTGGTGGGGAATTTGCATCTCAGCTTCCCCGTTCTCCTCCATGGAAATTGTTTGCAGGAGCTCTGTCCCCTGGGTCTGCTACAAACTATTTCAGGTTCAGCAGCTCCACGGCACGTCCAAAATAAACCCTGGAAAGGAAAAAAGGAGATGAATCAATTTAGGGATCAGCCTTCCAAAAGGCAAAAGCTGTTGTAAAGATCTTCCTCGCCTAGATGAAAATATTTCGCATGGCTGCTCTGACTCATCAGAAACGCTGGCAGAAAATTGGCCAGGAGCATCCAATTTAACCTTCCAGGAACTGCTGCTTCAGCAGAAAGGGCATCTGCTGGGAACACGCCAGCACAGGCAAAACTATTTAGGGAAAAATACGTGAAACAAACTACTTCTGTAAGAAAGGAAGAACGCAAGGTTATAAATATGTGCAGAATCACAACAGATGAAATAAAAATATCAATGAATAATAGAATATCCTGAGCTGGAAGAGACCCACAAGGATCACTGAGCCCAACTCCAGTATCAAAAGAGGTTTTATCAGTATGATCCTTCTGATCAATAAAGTAGGATTAGAGCTCCTTTTCTGTACATACAAGTTCAAACAATTCACAGGTGTATGAATTTGATGGAAACTTTGAAAGTGTGTGGTTTAGTTTCTGATTTGGAAAGAAACAAATCTTCTACCTGTGGGGAATTTCTGGGGGAAAAAAGCCCCCTGAGTTCCAAAAGGTTTGTTCTGCAGACACAGGGGCAGATTTGGGTGAGACATTTCCTCTGGCTCAGTGCTGCTGTTCCCACCACCTGGGTGCACATTTAATAACCCCTTGGACACCAGGGGAGGACAGGTTCTCCATCCCTGGCTGTCACAGGCCAGCAGAGAATGAAACTGGGGCAAGCACTGGACATTTGTACTTGGAATGGGGGCACATGAAGCAAGAATGGCTGGGAATGCTCCCCTGGAGAGGAGAAGGCTCCAGGGAGAGCTCAGAGCCCCTGGCAGGGCCTGAAGGGGCTCCAGGAGAGCTGGAGAGGGACTGGGGACAAGGGATGGAGGGACAGGACACAGGGAATGGCTTTGAGCTGGAAAAGGGAAGATTTGGGTGCGAGATTGGGAATTGGGAATTCCTGTCTGGGCTGGAATTGCCAGAGCAGCTGTGGCTGCCCCTGGATCCCTGGCAGTGCCCAAGGCCAGGTTGGACATTGGGGACAGCCTGGGGCAGTGGGAGGTGTCCCTGCCATGGCAGGGTGGGAAGGGGGGGGATTTGGGGTCCCTGCCATGACAGGGGTGGGGATGGGGGGGATTTCAGGTCCCTCCCAGCCCAGTCTGGGATCCTGTGACTCTGTGATTCACATTTCCTGTCAGCCAGCCAGGAATAACTCAGCACGAGCTCTCCTGAGCTCAGATGAGAAGGAATTTAAGGGAATTACAGAGCTCAGAGCTGTGTGTGAGGGAGAGAAGGAAACCCGAGGAGCTGGGGGTGGCTGGATGGAGGAGCCAGGGCTGCTCCCCCTGTCCCTTCTCTCTGAAGAGGTTTTCCTGCACGGCCAACAGCAAGGACACAATTCTGCTCCTGCTTTATTTCCTAAAGGCTCTGGGAACAGAGGAGTCAGGCAGCAGTGACAGCAATTCCTGCTGTGACATCACAGACCTGAGACATCATACCCATGTGACATCACACGTCATATGATGTCACATCCCTGTGACATCACATCCATTGTGACATCACATCCCTGTCACATCACACACCATGATACATCTCACCCCTGTGAGGTCACACCCAGTGACATCACATCATGTGACATTACACCACACTGACATCACGTCATGTGACATTACACCACAATGACATCACATCATGTGACATTACACCACACTGACATCACGTCATGTGACATTACACCACAATGACATCACATCATGTGACATTACACCACTGCGACGTCACATCCATGTGACATCACACACCACTGTGACATCACACTCATGTGACATCACATCCACGTGACATCACACACAATGTGACATCACACTCCAGTGACATCACACACCACTGTGACATCACACACCATGTTACATCACACCCTGTGACATCACACCACTGTGACATAACACACTCTGTGACATCACACCACTGTGACATCACACCTATGTGACATCACACCTATGTGACATCACACCCTGTGACATCACACCTATGTGACATCACATACCCTGTGACATCACACCACTGTGACATCACACTCATGTGACATCACACCACTGTGACATCACACACCATGTTACATCACACCCTTGTGAGATCACACCACTGTGACATCACACACTCTGTGACATCACACCACTGTGGCATCACACCTATGTGACATCACACCTATGTGACATCACACCCTGTGACATCACACCACTGTGACATAACACACTCTGTGACATCACACCACTGTGACATCACACCTATGTGACATCACACCTATGTGACATCACACCCTGTGACATCACACCTATGTGACATCACACACTCTGTGACATCACACCCTGTGACATCACACACCACTGTGATGTCACACCATTGTGACATCAGACACCACTGTGATGTCAGATCTATATGACGTCACATCACTGTGACATCACACCACTATGATATCACACCATTATGACATCACGCCACTATGATGTCACACCACTATGACATCACATCCGGGTGTTTCCACCTCCCCCACTCTGCCACCTCCAGGTGCTCTCCTGGGGGTGAGGAGCAGGACCCTGGTGTGTCCTGCTGCTCTGGGGGTGCCTCTCTGAGCTCTGGGAATGCTGGAGCTCCTCCTCATGAACCACCTGTGGGACCTCCAGGAGCTCCTTGTGGGAACTCCCTGAGCTCCTTGTGGGATCTCCTCCCCCTGAACAATCTGTGGGACCTCCCTGAGCTCCTTGTGGGATCTCCTTCACCACCTACTTGTGGGATCTCCCTGAGCTCCTTGTGGGATCTCCTTCAGCTCCTTGTGGGATCTCCTTCAGGTCCTTGTGGGATTTCCTTCATCACCTCCTTGTGAGATCTCCCTGAACTCCTTGTGGGATCTCCTTCAGCAGCTCCTTGTGGGAATTCCTTCACCACCTCCTTGTGGGATGTCCTTCAGCAGATCCTTGTGGGATCTCCTTCAGCAGCTCCTTGTGGGATCTCCTTCACCACCTCCTTGTGGGAGCTCCTTCAGCAGTTTCTTCCAGGCTGGCACGGGCAGAGTGTTTGAGGAAGACACACAGAAATGCCAATCAGAAGGAAATAAAAATTATAATACTTGGCTGTTCTGCATTTCCTGCCTGCCACTGCCTCTTCTGCTACCCGGGTCCAGTAAAGAAACCCTCCCAGCACAGAAAATCGATGGAAAAAAAATGCAAAATATTCCTTATCACAGGTGGTTCCTTTAGATTATTTATCACAACAAGATTTTGGAGGGTCTCCTGGGGACCTACCATCCTCAGATGCTCACAAACCAGCATTAATTCCAAACGTTATTAAGACACATTCAAAATCCTTATTAAATGCAATCAAGTTTGATTTAGAAGGACTGGAAAGGTAAGCATAATTAAAATTAATGTGCTGCCTGGAATATAAATTCTTTTTCAGCCAGTATTTGAGAGTCATATTGTCAGAAAATTAATAACCTTAAGCGGTATTTTTTGTGGCCCACTGGGAAAATAAAAGGTTTGGTTACCCTTGTTAAAAACTTTGCAGATTCTTTTGAAGAGGGATCCTGAATCCTAAATACGATTTTGCTAATGCGCTGCTTCCTCCCGGGGATGCTGGAGCACAGAGTGCACTTGAGTGGAAAGTTTCAGGATGACTTTAATTGAATTACAGCCACCAGAAAAGGAGACAGAGACAGGAGGAGCTCAGAGTTAGTGCAGGAGCTCTGCACAGCTGCATTCCAGCCACATCCCTGGGAGGTGTTTGTAAAGGGGGATGTGAGGAGGGGAAAGGAGGGACAGGGCAGGACCAGGGTCTGTCACCACAGAGTCCCAGAATGGTTGGGAAGGGACTCAAATCCCCCCCATTCCCACCCCTCCACAGCAGGGACACCTCCCACTGTCCCAGGTTGTCCCCAGTGTCCAACCTGGCCTTGGGCACTGCCAGGGATCCAGGGGCAGCCACAGCTGCTCTGGCAATTCCAGCCCAGACAGGAATTCCCAATTCCCAATATCCCACCCAAATCTCCTATTTTCCAATCTGAAGCCATTCCCTGTGTCCTGTCCCTCCATCCCTTGTCCCCAGTCCCTCTCCAGCTCTCCTGGAGCCCCTTCAGGCCCTGCCAGGGGCTCTGAGCTCTCCCTGGAGCCTTCTCCTCTCCAGGGGAGCATTCCCAGCTCTCCCAGCCTGGCTCCAGAGGGGCTCCAGCCCTGCAGCAGCTCCGGGGCTCCTCTGGGCTCTCTCCAGCAGCTCCAGGTGCTGCTGTGTCCCCAGGGCTGGGGCAGCTCTGCAGGTGAGGTCTCACCTGAGCACAGGGCATGGGGCAGGATCCCCTCCCTGCTGCCCAGGCTGGGCTCAGCCCAGGGCTCAGGGTTTGGTGGGAGATGAGGAATGTGAGGATCCCAGCAGGGATGAAGGCCAGGGGGGCTGGTGAGAGAGGAGCAGAGCCAGGCAGGGCCATCCCCAGCCCAGCCCTGCGTGTGCCCCGAGCTGAGCAGCCCCGGGAGCAGCTCAGGGACACGGGGCTGGGCTGGGGATGGCTCTGGTTCCACACTGCCCCTGGTTCCACACTGCCCCTGGCTCTGAGTGCCACTGCTGGGACACAGGCACAGCCCTGGAGCCCGGTGCCAGGCCCAGGTGTGCCCAGTGCCACAGAACTTTCTGGCAGCTCCCTGAGCCCAGCCCAGCCCTGCTGAGGAGCTTCACAGGCAGGTTTTGCCTGAGTGATTTGTATCATTGTTTTGGTTTTCCTTGTTTATAAAATTGGCAAGGGATGGCAGATGGCAGTGAAGGCAAACAAATCTCCTTCCAGGGAAAACAAGTTAATTTCTTTGCTTTTTTTTCTTTATTTTTTAAAAGTTATTTTCTTGAGAGCTGTTAGATCCAAGGCAGTAATCCCTCCTTAATCCATCATAATGCCATTTGTTGAAAGTCCTGCTTTCCATGCTAATTGTGTTTCTGGAGTTAAACCTTGACACTTCCCATCAGCCTCATTGCAAGGGAGAACAACGAGCTCGGGGTTAATCCTCCCAAGCCGGGTCCGTGTCCTCTCTGCTGCCCTCAGAGCAGGGATCAGCCCGGGCTGGAGGGAATTCCTGCCCAAATCCCTCCTTGTGCAGCTTCCCGAAAGGCTGCAGCGGCCGATTTTGCCGAAAGAATAAAAAGCTTTCCAGTCGGTGGTTGGGATAGGGGAGGGAGGGGAACTGGCAGTGAAGGAACACGGCACTGAAGATCAGTTAAAACCGGCCTCATAGAATGCGCTTTCCATTGTGCTCCCGGTGGAGAAAAAGCCTGTGGCACTGAGGAATCTGCCAAAAACAGCCGGGAGGAGCGAGTGTGAGCACAGATAAACCCCAATCTCCGCGTGTTCCACCGGGACCATGGGGCTTTGCAGCACAAATGTTAATGCAGGCTCCTCCTCAGGAAACCAAAGATAAATCACCCTCCTGTGTGACTGCCCTGCTCCTTCTGAATGCTCATTTTATCTCTGAAACTCTGCTTTTTTATCCCACTCCGGCAGAGCCCCTGCTGTCTGCTCCAGAGGGGAGGGGAGGGGAGGAGAGGGAGAGGGAGAGGGAGAGGGAGAGGGAGAGGAAGAGGA
>WEIU01017645.1:300086-310182 GCA_013389925.1 Aegithalos caudatus | reverse complement strand
TCCCGAAGTGTCCCTGTCCCCAGAGCGGGGATCCCCCACCCCATGCTCCTCCATCCCGGGGTCTCCATCCCGAAGGGTCCCGGTGCCGGGGGTCCTTACCGCGCTCCGGGGATGCCGGGGGTGGCTCCTGCCCGCGGGAATGCCGCTGTCGCGGTGTCGCGGTGTGCCCTGTCCCGGGATGCCGGTGTCCCGGGATGCCGGGGCTCGGTGCGGAGGGAGGGGGGGAGGGAGAGGGAGGGAGAGGGAGGGAGAGGGAGAGGGAGAGGGAGAGGAGCAGCCTCTCCTTCCCAGAGCCAGCCCAGAGCTCATCCTTGGCTCTTGCTCCCTGAACAGAGACTGCCCATGTGTTTGAATGCTGGATATTTAGATTTAAGATTTTTGTACATAGTTATCTATACTATAACACCATCACACCCATCACAGCAGGCAGCAGTCTGCAGAGGCTTTTCAAACACCTGTCTGCACTCCTGCACTTCTGGATTTCCCCTTGTCTGTGTTCACCCTCTCCTGTCTTTGCTTCCTGTCTCACACTCACCTCAGCAGCTCAAGAAGTGAAGACAAAATGAGGCAAGAGACAGAATTTCCCATCAAACCTGTAAATAAAATGTGACTTGAAGTATTTGTATAAAAGGAAGACATGAAGACATGATTGTCTCTTGACAATCCCTTTCAGATTTAATTATGGGACATGATGGCCATTTTTGTCCATCTGCCTCCAACAGTTCCTAATGAATTCTGGAGTTCTGTGTGTGGGCACCCACGGCCATTACAGCCCCCTGCCAAGTATAATGAGGAACACTTCCACAAATCTGGCACAGAACATGTCTGCAAGATAGATTTTGAATTAAGGAACAGCCTGGGCCTGTGGCAGTATCCAGCACGACCAGTTCCAGCCCTGGTCCCGCCGAGCAGGTTGCAGTGACAGACTGGCAGGTGCCTGACAAGCAATAATGTGCTGGACTCTGGAATTATCCAAGGTCAGCAGAGTGGATTTCACTGCTGGCTTCACAAAACCCTCTCATGGCTCGAGAATCTGGCCACGTTCCAGGAAACTGGGGAAGGGATGACATAAATCAGGATTTTAAAGCAGCAGATCGAGCTCCCCTCTCACTCTATGGGAAAATGGAAATTTTGTGGCTCCAAGTCCTGGGGTGGTGCTGCAGGCCAGCCCCAGCCTGGGCCAGTCCCAGTCAGCTCCCAGCCCAGCACACCTGCACCCCTCTGAAATTGGGGTTTTCAAGGAAAGGAGCGGGGCCTTACCCAGGATCTGCTCCTGGCTCCCTGTCCCGGGGCACAAAACCCCAGCACAGCCTGGGGGCTCTTCACAGAGCCTTTCCTGGTTCTTTCCCATCAGCCCTGCCTGAAGTGCTGCCTGCTCTTTCTTGATCCTTTCTGGTATTTTTGGATTGTTTTCTGCAGGCACACGTGAGGTGTGAGCAGCAGTGCCCAGGGCTGGGGGCTGGGATGGGACAGATCCCGTGTGTGGGTACAGGCACCTGGTGGGGCTGGGAGAGAGGAGAGACAGCTCTGCTCCCTGGGACAGGGACAGGGAAGGGCTGGAGCTGGGCCAGGGCAGGGTTAGGTTGGATTTTGTGAAAGGTTCTTCATCCCCAGGGAATGGGCACGGCCCCGAGGCTGCCAGAGCTCCAGGAGCCTTTGGACAGCGCTGCCAGGGGCGCCCAGGGTGGGATTGTTGGGGGCTCTGGGCAGGGACAGGGCTGGGATCATCCCTGGGGGTCCCTCCAGCTCAGGACATTCTCCACACCCGGGAGATGAACCCCCCCTTTCAGCCACAAACCCTGGTTTTTGCTTTGGATTTGTTTGATTTTCCCCATCCCTTCAGGAGGCGAGCTGGAGAGAAAGTCAGGTCCATGCAAGGGTTAACCCAGATTCCAGGTCTGGAAGGGCAAATCAATGCTCTGATAGTGCTGCCCCAGGAAACACAGATTTAAATTAGGGATCCATGATACAGCCTAGCAGGGCTCTGCTGCAGCTCACTGGAAAGGGGTCCAGAGCCTTATTTTTGCAGTTTAAAAGAAGAGGCTACAAACAGCACTGTGAAAAATCAGAATTCACAGAAGTGTCCATCTGGGAGCTGTGAAACCCAAATTCCCAGTGCCCGTGAGATCAGAGATGTGGTCACAAGAGCAGCACAGCAGGCTCAGGGCTGGCTGTGCCTCCCTCACACCTCACCCTGCCCTGCTCTGAGCCTCAGGGGCTCTTTCTGCTCCTGGGTGTGAAACTGCTGTGACGTCTGAAAAAGATCCCAGTTGCAATCTGTTCAAAATATTGTCAAGAGTTTAAAACTAAACATGCAATGATAGGCTCCTGGTTTGGGCTGGGAGGGACCTTAAAGCCCATCCCACCCCTGGCACGGGCAGGGACATCTCTCCCCCCAGCCCCACCCTGGCTGGAGCATCCACACCTCCAGGGAATGAGCTCTGGGAACGAGGAGGATTTTGTTATGACTGATGAAACATTGTCTGTCCCAGGTTTCATTTGTAGTACAGAGAGTGACATTTCACAATGGCACAGTGCCTTGCACTGGCAGAGTGAATTCTACTTTCTTTGTCATTTATTTCCAACTTCTTGCAATAAAAATGGAGCCCAGGCCAGGAGTCTCACTCCACTTGTGAACTCCAGCCCTGGGACCAGGCTACCTCTCACCTGAGGGAAAGGCCCAGGAGATGGAGCCTGCCTGGAGCAGGGCTGCTTCCAGCTCCATCTTTTCCTTAAAAATAAAAGATAATGTGCTGATCATAACTGAGAGATTTTACTTCATTTTTATAAATTATTTTTTTATAAGCAACCACTGTAACTCCAGGAAATTCAGTGCATATATTTTACAAAAATAACATGAAACGGAGGGTTTCTAGAAATTCTGCTGTCTAAGAAAGTAAAATTTCTCTATTTCTACTGAGGCAGGAGAACAAACCCCTCCTCTGACATGAGATGGCAAGAAAAGCCATCCATTATTTCTTTCAATTTTTCACATCCATTTCCTAGCAAAGGTGACTCAGCTCCTCATCATTTCAGCCTTTTCAGGGAACACTCTCTGCAAACTCTCTCCTGCTCTCTTCTTTTGCCTCCATTGATTTTCCATTATTTCCTTTGTTCGTTGTTATCTGAGGTCAGTCATGAGATTTGCTTAAAAATTTATATCACTCTGTAGCTTTTGTTTCTGGTTTCTGTCCNCATTTTTCTGTCTTTGTTTTCTTTTACTCTTTATTTTTTGTTGTTTTTTTTGTTTTGGTTTTGTTTTGTTTTGTTGTTTTCCCCCTTTTTTTTTTTTTTTTTCCCCCCTTTTTTTTTTTTTTTTTCCCCCCTTTTTTTTTTTTTTTTTCCCCCCTTTTTTTTTTTTTTTTTAAATCTGCATTTCCATGTCATCATTTTTCTGTCTTTGTTTTCTTTTNTTTTTTTTTTTTTTTTCCCCCTTTTTTTTTTTTTTTTTTTTTTTTTTTTTTTGGTAGAATAATAAAATCGCAGACAGGTTTGGGTTGAAAGGGATCTCACAGCCCACCCAGTGCCACCTCTGCCATGGCAGGGACACCTCCCACTGTCCCCAATGTCCAACCTGGCCTTGGGCACTGCCAGGGATCCAGGGGCAGCCACAGCTGCTCTGGGCACCTGTGCCAGGCCCCACTGGAACAGGCTTTGGCTGCTTTTCTCTTTGTTCAGCCTTTCTCTGTCCCAGCTTCTAAAAGTGAAGTTTAAAAGTGAAGTTTAACAGTGAAGTTGTGCTTTTCTCCCCAGCATCAAATCCCCCCTGTCCTCAGTGCCCCATGTCCCCTGGTCCCCAGCAGGACAGGGGTGCCCTGGGCAAGCAGGGGCTGGGGGCAGCTGGGCAGGGCAGGGCAGGGCAGGGCAGGGCAGGGCAGGGGGAGTCCCTGCTGCCACCCAGGTGAGCTCAGTCCTGCCGTGGGTCACCTGGAGGAGCAGAACCACCAAATCCCTGTGTGTGCCCTGCCGTAGGTCACCTGGAGGAGCAGCAGCACCAAATCCCTGTGTGTGCCCTGCCGTGGGTCACTCCAGGAGCAGCAGCACCAAATCCCTGTGTGTGCCCTGCCGTGGGTCACTCCAGGAGCAGCAGCACCAAATCCCTGTGTGTGCCCTGCCGTGGGTCACTCCAGGAGCAGCAGCACCAAATCCCTGTGTGTGCCCTGCCGTGGGTCACTCCAGGAGCAGCAGCACTGCTCGGGCTGTGTTTGTGCTCAAACTCCATCCCTGCCCCACGGCTTTGGGAGTGCAGCCCCTGCCAAGGGATGGTGAGTGTGAATCACCTTGCTCCCACCAGGCCCAGAATAGCTGCTGCAGCAATTAAACTCGGATTGAACCTGACTCCTTCCTTTTGCCTGTGGCGAGCTGAACCACGGATGCCAAACAAATTTGCATTAATGAGTTATTTGCGTGTAAGGAAGAAAATATAACCTTTTTGGGTGGTTGCTATGCACATGTGTTTTGAGAAAGCAACAGCTTACACTGCTTAATGATGCCAAAATAATGCAGGGAGGAGGGGCAGGTGCCAGTTAGCATTGGTTAATGCCAGCTCTGAATTAACAGCACAATTAACAGCTGCTGACAGCGGGCACCTGGGGCACCTCTGGCACCTGGGGCACCTGGGGCACCACGGCTGGACTGACAGACTTCCCCACGCCCCGGGACACACCCGCCTCTCTCTACGCTTTCCTTCACTTTCCCTTCCCAGACAAAGGGTTCTGGTGGCCAAGCGTTCCCAGTCACAAGCTGACGGCATCTGAATGTCCGTGCCCTGCCGCTGGCTCCCGGAGTGTCTCTTCTTGTAAATATCAAACCTTCTCAGTGCTGGAGATTTTTACTGTGAATGCGGATTAGAAAGAACAAAAAAGCAGGCAAAGATAACCAAACAAACCCCCGCGAAGGAACCATTGAAACCTCCTGCTGTGGGGTAGTTCATTAAGCAGGCAGGATTTCGCTGGTTTTTACCACCTCATCAGATCTTTGTCCGCCCTCAAAAGCAGGCACAGCCGCAGCGTTGCTCCCTCTCAGTCAGGGCCCGTCCCTGCAGAGAGCAGGATAAGATCCCCCTCTTTGTGCTGGGGCTTCCCACCTCTGCCCCCGCTGTGCTCAGCTCCCAAGGCTCCGTCCCACACCCGGAGTTTGCATCCCTGATCCCGGCGCCATGCATCAGCCACACAATATCCTGGGGGAAGAGACCCACAAGGATGCTCCAGTCCAGCTCCTGGCCCTGCACATCAACCCCGAACCTGGCCCCGCACAAAGCCCCAGGAATCCCACCGCGTGCTCCCGCAGCTCACATGAGTTCCTGTGTCACCGAACCAGAGTGAAATGAGGTGACAATGCGTCCTTCTGTGAGGATTCCTAAAGGCTGGACTGTCATCTTGGAGGTATTTTGCAACCTTAATGATTCTATGATTTTATGAAAAACTGGCCCACCCTGCATCCCATAATATAACCATCAATGTGTTATAAGTGATTCCAAAGCAGCCACAGAGCTGTGATGAGCAGGGAAGCAGGTGCCAGGGCAGGACCTGCGGGTGGGTTCCCATGGAACAGCAGTGACCCCTCAGGCTCTGTCCCCTGGGTGTCACAAGCAGCCCGTGCACAGAAATAGAGAAGTACAGAGCAGCAGCCACTCCTCCTTCCCTGCACACGACATCCTCCTCAGCCCTTCCCCAGAGCCCAGAACTCCAGTCTGATATCCCAGCTCCTGCCTCAGACCTCAAGGTTTTAGCAAAGCCAGTTTTCAAATCGTTCCTTCTTTGTTTCTTCAACAACAATTGCCAGTCTTGCTTCCAACTCAGATACCTGGCTTGGCACACTGGCAGCCAAAGCTGGTGCCAGGGGAGCTTTAGGTTGGATATTGTGAAAAGTTTTTCTTGGAAAGGGTTGTCAGGCCCTGGCGCAGCTGCCCAGGGCAGGGCAGGGGTCCCCATCCCTGGTAGTGTTCAGAAAATGTGTGGATGTGGCACTTGGGGACATGGCTAGGTGGTGCTGGGCTGGTGGTTGGGTTTGGTGATCTCAGAGGCCTTTCCCAACCTTAACAATTCTGTGGTTCTAAAAAGAGAAAAAAATAATTTTAATTTTTTTTTTGCCACACATTTGCCTATTCTGTTTTTGCCACAAATGCAGATGAGCGTGGGACAGCCCTGCAGCAGCAGCACTGGTGTGACACTGCCTGTGTGACACTGCCTGTGTGACAGCCCTGCAGCAGCAGCACTGGTGTGACACTGCCTGTGTGACAGCAGAGCAGCAGCACTGGTGTGACACTGCCTGTGTGACACGGGGCTGGCTGCCACTGCTCCCTGGCACAGCCACATGCCCGGATTTATGCTCAGCTCTCCCTGGAGTTCCCGTTCCCTGCTCTGCAGAGGGAGGCACAGCACACAGGGTGTCCCTGGGGATGGCTGCAGGAGCACAGGAATGGAAGCAGGTGTGCTGTGCTCCAAGCTCTTAGCCAGCTCTGGGCTCCTGGCAGCAATTCCCCGGGCCCTCAGCTGCTCCAGCTGGCATTCCACCTGCACTTGGCTGAAATGTCAAGGAGCCATTCACCTGTGGGTGTTGTGAGGGCTCTGAGAGCTCTGCCAAACTCTCTCCCTGATTGTTTCAGGGAATGGTGATTTACAATATCCGAGAGAAAGGAAAAAATGTAAAATTTTAGGTAAAAATAAACCATGCAGGATGGGGGATCCTTATGGATACAATCAGGATCTGGTTCTAAAGAAAACTCAAGTGCTTTTGCCATTGAACAGAGAATTGCAGCCTGGGACAGCAGCCAGGCTTCTTTCCTGACCTTCCCAAGCTGTGCATTTTCACCTGGGTGAGCCAAGGGTGGCAGTGATGATTTCAGAACCAGGGACAAAAGTCACAGCCTCTGCCAGCACCTACTGCCAGAGGATCAGGTGTAAATGGGAGCTGCAAGCTCTGCAACTGAGCCTGCATGGGGCAGTGGCACTGCCACCCTCAGCTGCGGCAGACGTGGGGGAGACAGCTCTGGGAGCTGCCACTGGAGCTCAAATCCACCCTCAGTGCAGGGCTGCAACTCTGGAGCCAGGCTGGGAGAGCTGGGAATGCTCCCCTGGAGAGGAGAAGGCTCAGAGCCCCTGACAGGGCCTGAAGGGGCTCCAGGAGAGCTGCAGAGGGACTGGAGACAAGGGATGGAGGGACAGGACACAGGGAATGGCTCCCAGTGCCAGAGGGCAGGGATGGATGGGATCTTGGGCAGGAATTGTCCCCTGTGAGGGTGGGCAGGCCCTGGCACAGGTGCCCAGAGAAGCTGTGGCTGCCCCTGGATCCCTGGCAGTGCCAAGGCCAGGTTGGATACTTTGAGCAGCCTGGGACAGTGGGAGGTGTCTGAGGGTGGGATTTTCATGTTGGCTCCCACCCAAACCCTTCTGGGATGCTACACCAGCACTGGACACCCCCTAGGAGGAGACTGAGCTATGGTGACGTGAGGTGACCCCAAGGGCTCGGCTCATTCCCAGATTCCCAGTTTCAGGTGCTGGTGGATTCCCCAGGGGTAATCGAGGTCCTTCAGCAGCATCCTGGCCTCACAGGCGGAGCTGAGCCCTCAATCCCTGCCCTGGGAGCAGCAGCAGCAGCTGAGGAGGGAGCAGCTGATGGAGCTGGGGCTGCCCTTGATCACAGCTCTGCAGCTCCGAGAGCGGAAATCCACATGGGCCTGCAGCGCCAGTGGGGCTGCCCCGCTGGGAGAGGGATGGGCTGTGTCACCGTGCCACCATGCCACTGTGTCACCCGTGTCACCGTGCCGCCGTGTCATTGTGCCACTGTGTCACCATGTCACCGTGCCACCATGTCATTGTGTCATTGTGCTACTGTGCCACTGTGTCACATGCCACTGTACCACCATGCCACTGTGTCACCCATGTCACTGTGTCACTGTGCCACCATGCCACCATACCACCATGCCACCGTGTCAACGTGTCATTGCGTCACCATGTCACCGTGTCACTGTACCACCGTGTCATCGTGCCACCGTGTCACTGTGTCATTGTGCCACCGTGTCCCTGTGTCACTGTGTCACTGTGTCACCGTGTCCCTGTGCCACCGTGCCACCATGCCACCATGTCACCATGTCACCATGTCCCTGTGCCACCATGCCACCATGTCACCACATCACCATGTCACCGTGTCCCTGTGCTTCCACAGGCTCCCCAGCTCTGCCAGCAGTGGCTCTTGGTGCACGGAGCAGAGGAAGGGGACAATCCATCCATTTCTCTTGTTGTCCAACTCCCTGGAACAGCACAGGGGAAGTTCCAGTGCAGCATTCAGCGAGGAGGTTCCTGTCAAGAGTGAATGGAAGTCCCCAGGCTCTTCCTCCTTGGCATGTCATGTTCCAAAGCCCTCTGATGCTAATGGAATTTTGTTGAGTGTTGAGCTGTCCCCTGCCCATGTTTATTGTCCTCAAGTAAGAGTAGAAAAATAAATTTTAAAAAGGGATGTATGCATCACTTGGCTTCCAAGTCCCCAGGACTCCTTGAGACTCTGAAACTTTGTCACTCTTGCTGCAATAGGTAGGAGTGATTCATTGACCTAATTAACTTATTTTTTAAATTTGTCTTTTGGCTTGTTTGGGAATTAGGAGGTAGAGAACCCAGAGGAAAATTGAATTTTCAGGTGTGTGTCTGATACAAAAATATTAAGTATGATATTTATGGAAAATGCAATACAACTTGTTGTAAAGCATATATATAAGGGGTCTGTGTGAGTGTGAAGTTTAAATCCCCCCAGGCACAGTCCAGGGCAGGTGCATCTATCCAGAAATACCTCCACTGGAGAATCCTCCCTGTAGGTTAAAAACACTGGAATCATCTCTTCATACTGGGAGGACGGAATGCTCCGAGGGGCACCCAGGACTGTGGGGTCCTGTCCTGCTGCCACTGCTCCTGCTGACCTTCCTGGCACCAGAACAGTCCCAAAAGCAGCCCAGGTCACCCACAGCTCCCTCAGCTGTGCACAGCAGCACTGGCACAGAGCTGACCTCACCAGTTCCCCTTTCCACAGCTTTTCCTCCTCTCAGGCTCCACTGCCCACGGTGCAGGCTGGAAGCTGTCCTGAGGAACAGTTCCAGGGAGAAGGAAAGCTTGGAGGTGAACCAGGGCAGGAAGAAGGTAAAGGGGAGCTGCTTCAGGGGGCTGTGTGCTCCTGGGAAGCTCAGTTGGTTTCTTTCACCACACTTTGGGTTTCACTCAGGATGAGTTTTGCCACCTGACAGAAGGGAATGCTGTTGTTCAGAAATCTCTATCAGCAACTGCATACACTCTGGTTTGCCCTGAAATCATCTTGGTTTCTTTGCCTGAACAATTTAAGGTGGCAGCAGGCTCCCCCAGCAAACTGCAGACACTGCAAAGCAGAGCCTGAATTCCACGGCCGCTCCTCATGGCCTCTGACACCTCCCTTCAGCCAGCACACGTTTTAATCCCTCCTACACATCCCCCTTCTCCTTGCCTCCTCTGCCTCCCTGCTCAGAGGAGGAAGGTTCTGTGCTTGTTTCCAGAGTCCATGTTTGCTGTTGCTCGTGGGCTCTGCACCTCGGGCTGCGTTCAGGCTGTGCCAGGTGCCTGAGGAGCTGCAGAGGTGGAGCCAGGGCAGCACACGGGGCTGGCACTGGGACAGGGGATGAGCCATTCACCCCTTCCAGAGCCTGGAGAGACTCTGGACAAGGGTCTGGACCTGCTCTGGTGGAATTTGTCCCTGCCCATGGCAGGGGTGGAATGAGATGAACTCAAGGGCCCTTCCCATCCAAACCATTCTGTCATTCTCTGGGTCTGTGGGTTGGCAGGGTAAGAAAAACCAGTCATCCATTGGAGGAGGAACTGGTAGGTCCTCACAAATATCCTGGTGGAGGAAAGAAGAAGCCAAAGTGATTTTAGGTACCTGATTTGCACAGCAGGTACTCTGTGTGCTTCCAGAACATGGGAACAGAAGACAGCACAGCCAGGTCCCGTGACTGGCTCCCCTGAGGGCTCTGTGCCTGCTCAGGGACACCCGGATCCCCTGAGGGCTCTGTGCCCATCTCTCAGGGACACCCGGATCCCCTGAGGGTTCTGTGCCTGCTCAGGGACACCCGGATCCCCTG
>WEIU01017645.1:277465-299716 GCA_013389925.1 Aegithalos caudatus | reverse complement strand
GGCCCCGGGGTCCCCAGGCCGGGCCGGGCCGTGCTGGGCGCGGCTCCGTCCGGAGATCGCTGCTGCCCCTGCTCAGGAGCACGCCCGAGTCAGCACTTTCTCCGCCACGCTGCACGGTAATTTTCCTCATCCTGCCTATATTTAACTTTTCCCCTTGGACTAAAATGTGGTTACAAAAAAATTCTGTCAGCTGGAAAGAAGGAACAATGCCTGGCTCAGCGCCTGTGCTCAGCAGTGAAGAGTCTGCAATTACAGACTAAAAAACACAATACAAAAAAAAGCCCCAAAACACCAGTAGCAAAAACAAAGCAAAAATCTTTTTTTCCAATTTCTCTGAGATTCTTCCTTGCAGNTTTTCTCTTTGTTGTTTTTTTTTTTTGTTTTTTTTTTTTTTTTTTTTTTTTTTTTTTTTTTTTTTTTCTGTCAAGGATCAGCAATATAAGAGGGAAAGAGAGTTCAGAGTAGAGAGCAATAAAAAAGTAAAATAAAATCAAAATCCCGAGGTCTGTTTTGCCTGCCAGAACATCTACTGCCACAGCATGATTGCAGAGAGGCAGCACCCGAGCGCACCCGAGTGCTCTGAAGGAGGCTGGAGCTCAGGGTCTCAGCTCAGCCCTCCCTCCCCAGCCCTCCTGTGAGAGTGCCCCAAGGAGGAGCCCCAGGATCCAGGACAGGGCTGGGGCTGCCTGGGAACAGCCCCTGCTGGAGCAGCCCCTGCTGGAACAGGGAACAGCCCCTGCTGGGACAGGGAACAGCCCCTGCTGGAACATCCCCTGCTGGAACAGCCCACCCGTGACAGCCCAGCACAGCCTGGCCCGGGTGACAGCTCCTCGGGGTGCCCCAGACACCTCACACAGGGTGTCCCTCCTGGGGCAGGCTTCACACGGAGTCACGGGGCATGGTGCCTGTGGACACCGAGCTGGGAGGTGGCAGGGTGATTGTCAGGGCTTCAGCAAGGTCTGGTGGTGAGGGATGCTCCATTGTTTACTGGTTTCTTTCTTCCCTTTTTGAATTTCTCATCCACATCTCTCTGGTGTTTCAGACCCATAGGCCATAGCCCTGGAACTGGCTGGCCAGTGCTGCGCTAGATTTCAGTCTTGGTCTCTTTTAAAATCTGGTTGAATTGATTATTTATGTTTAGTAAAGGGAGATTTAGACGCCATGAAATATTGATGTGTGGGGGAAGAAGGAGCTGTTTAATGAGAGCAAAGCCAGGGCAGAGGGAGCCGAGCTCCCTCCGCAGGGAGCGAGCGGGGCCGGGCTCGGCAAAGCTCTCGGCTTGAGCCCTTTTAGCCACAAAACCTACAAGTCTGATTAAAAACAGAATGAAAGGGGAAACTAAATAGCATCAAGGCAGCCGATTCCCAGCTGGCTTGGCCATGCTAGCGCAGCAGCTCCTCAGAAATGCATTAATCCCAGCTGGAGGCCTGGAGACTGGCAGCCTGATCCAGTAGCCAGCGCAGGGTCACGGCCGGATGAACTCCTGACATTTTTACCTCCTGTAAAACTGACTCGATGGCAATGGGGCCAGAGAGTGCCAAAGGGAAAGGAAAGCACTTTAATGATGTGCTTTTATCTAGCGAGGCACTGCTCCAGTTAGAAATTCCATGACAGGATGAGCAGGTATTTTAATTACAAAAAAATGATATCAATAATTAAGACACAAATGCTTTTAGGTACCGTTACACTGAGGATCCAGAGCAAACCAGCAGCTGGAGAGATGGAAAAAGAAACTTGGATTATTCCATGCCCAGCTCTGCTCAGCAATCAGAACAGAACTGGACAGAGCCCTGAAACCAAAGCGTGTTGGGTCCTGCCAAGCAGAGGTGGCACAGCCCCTCCTGCCAGCCCCTGGCACTGCTCAGGGTCAGAGCACAGGCAGGCACTCCTCAGGAGCTCTGGCCAGTAGCTCTGCTGCTGCCTGGGGCCATCTGAGAGAGAGCCTTTGGGTGGCCCTGCTTTCCATCACCTGCCCTGGGGGTCTCCATGTCCCCCTGGCAGTGTCCCCCACAGCCCTGGCACCTGTGCCACCCCCGTGGCAGGGGAGGGCAGAACAGTCAGTCCCACACGTGCCTCTGGCATCAGAGCCTTTGCACCAGGGAAAATGCTGCAGGTGCATCCAGCAGATCCTGCAGACATGCAGCCTGCTCTGTGCATCCTGCAGGTCACACAGACATGCAGCCTGCTCTCTGCATCCTGCAGGTCACACAGACATGCAGCCTGCTCTGTGCATCCTGCAGATCACACAGACATGCAGCCTGCTCTGTGCATCCTGCACATGATCACACAGACATGCAGCCTGCTCTGTGCATCCTGCACATGATCACACAGACATGCAGCCTGCTCTGTGCATCCTGCACGTGATCACACAGAGATGCAGCCTGCTCTGTCCATCCTGCAGGTCACACAGACATGCAGCCTGCTCTGTCCCAGACTCTTGGCACCACTGACTGCCTTTCCCTAGGTCCAGGAAAGGGAAAGAGAAGCCTTCAGGTGCCAAGCCCTCGGTTCTTCAAGGAAGTTTCAACAATTGATTTAATGGAAAGGGTGCTTTGGTCTTGGCAGGGGCTGCCCAGGGAGGTTGGGAGTGCCCATCCCTGGAGGTGTCCAGGGAATTCCTGGAGGTGGCACTCAGAGCTCTGGGCATGGGGCACAGCTGGGACTCGATGGGCTGGGGGGGCTTTCCCAGCCCAGCAAAGCTGGAATTCTGTGATTCCTCCTGGCCTGCAGCAGGAGCAGGGGCTGTGCCCAGGGCATCCAGAGGCAGAGCCATCCCACAGAGCTGCTCTTCCCTGAACCTCCTCCAGTCTGACTGGGGGGTCTGCTTCTGTTCATACCTGCACAGTTTCTCTGCATGAAACTAAGTTAGATCCCCACCCCAAGTGGTGCCTGAGCTCTGTTATTAATTATAGCAGCAGCTCGAATCACACTCATTAGCTGAATGAGCAATAACACACGTTAAGCCTCTATCTGTTGATAATATTCTCCAATGGATCGGGGATGTGTCATTTGACACTGATAAACTAGGCAATATTATGAGCTGAATGTCTTAAATGCTACACAGATGGGGAATATATTAATTTAAGAAAATGTTATTAAGTGTTTAAGGAGTGTAATTATGAGCAGCCTTCTCGTTTGACACCTGTGTGCAGTCTTTCCTTGAGAGATAAAGTCGGAGCAATGAGAACTGGAAACCAGCCTTCAAATCTCTCTGTTTTTTTTCTCTTTTTAACTTCCTGCCAAATTAATTACTTTCAAGACACAACCAATATTGTACAGAAGTTTTGTCTGAAAACAATACCAGTGTGCAGCCCACAGAAATCTTCTTTTTAATACATTTATTTGGCAACACAGGACAATTTCTGAGAAACACCAGCTCTGCAGCATGTGACAGGGACAAGTTGCCCAGGAGGCAGCAAAGTTCCAGGCAGCAGAGACAGGCACCAGCCTGGGGCTGTGCCAGGGCACCCTGCCAGCCCTGGTCAGCTACAGAATTCACTGGAATTGGTGGGGAGAGCAGGGAAAATTAATCTTATTATATTGTAGACAGTTCAAAGTTAATTGTTGAATTCCAATTTGAAGAAGAGGAGGCTCCAGAGAGACCTCAGAGACCCTTCCAGTCCCTAAAGAGGCTTCAAAATAGCAGGAGAGGGAAGAGGGCCTGGACTGCCAAGACAAGGGGAATGGCTTCCTACTGCCCAGGGCAGGGATGGATGGGAGATTGGGAACTGGGAGTTCCCCCCTGGGAGGCCCTGGCACAGGTGCCCAGAGCAGCTGTGGCTGCCCCTGGATCCCTGGCAGTGCCCAAGGCCAGGTTGGACACTGGGGACAGCCTGGGACAGTGGGAGGTGTCCCTGCCATGCCAGGGGTGGGGCTGGGGGGGGGATTTGAGGTCCCTCCAACCCAGACCATTCTGGGACTCTCTGAAATTCCTCACTGGATGGAGTGCATGATCCCTGCACCATCCCTGCACCATCCCCTGCACCATCCCTGCCCCTGCTGGGCCTCCCCATGGAACCAGCTATGGGAAGAGCTGGAGCACCTCCTGCAGATACCCTGTGCCCTCAGTGAGAATTAATTACTGAAGATACCTGCAGCACTGCCCCATCTCCTCAGCCCCAAAGTGATGGTTTGGCAGTGCTGAGCACACGGTGGCTGCCTGGCAGGGCAGGATCCAGGCATGGCACACAAGGATCCTGAGGAGCTGCTGTGAGGCTGCACGTGGGACCTGCCCAGAGCTGCTGCTGTCCAGCAGGGTGAGCATGCAGCAGGAGCCTGGGCTGGATGCAGGGACACAGAAATGCACTCCAGGGAGAGCTGTGCTGTCCAGCAGGGTGAGCATGCAGCAGGAGCCTGGGCTGGATGCAGGGACACAGAAATGCACTCCAGGGAGTGATGCTGGATGCTGAATGCCGAGCTCTCCCTGTAAGGATATCAATGTCCATTAAGTTAAAATGGGCTCCTGGACCTTCTGGGCTCCTGAGGAGCTCGAGAGGAATTTCATGTGCACAGCAAAGTCTTCTGGAAACAGGCAAAGCGTTTTGTGGAAACTGGCAGCCAGGACATGTTCCCTGTAATGGTGCTGCACAAATCCTTGGAGGAATTTGATCTGGAATAATGTATGAACCTGTGCAGGGGGGAAAACATCTGATGGAAACTGATGACAGCTGGGTAAAAAATGACAGGAGAGTGGATGGAGTGTCTTACAAGGGATAGGAAAAGTTTCTGTCTTGTTCAGCACAGAAGTGGTTGAATTGAGGATGTGGCTGACAGCTCAAAGACACCAGGAGCAGTCATGAGGAGAGGGACAGAACTGTAGGAGCAAGAAGGGCAAAAAACCCCCAAAGATCCACAGGCAGAGGCTCATACTGTAGCTCCCTAGAACCTGGGTGTTTCCATCCTCACAGTGCCACATCCTGCAGTCAGACCAGGACTGCTTGACCTAAGGATGCACCCAAGGTTCTCTGCCCAAACTGTTTCACTTATGAGAATCTAGGCTAAAATTGGTAGATTTTGCAAGCTGTTTATAGCTTTCCACAGAAAAATCCTACCCTTAACACATTCATTTTCAATGTAATGTTCTCTTTCATGTTAAAATTCAGAAATCTCAGTATAATTCTTACAAGGGTGCCTGCTACCATTGTTAAAAATAAACTGCGAGTTTAAAAACAGAAAATAAATGTCTATATTTAATAGCACCAAATTATCACTATAAATGTCCCTTATCGTTTTTATTAGCTCTTTTGGAGGCCTGTGTTTCCCTGCTCTTTTTTTTATCCAGCAGGAGGAGGTTCAGTGTTCCCTGCTGAGGTGAGCCCAGGCTCTGCCCTGCACATCCTTGCTGCAGGAGCCCCCAGTGTCCCTGGGAATCCTCCTGCTGTGAAGGACACAGACCTTCAGCACTTGGCTCCAATTTGGCTGATTTTACACACCGGAGGATCTCCCTGTGTTTGACAAACACCAACCCCCAGGTTCTCCTCCAGCAGGCAATTCCATTTATAGCACATCCAAAACCAGGGGGGAAATGGAGTTCAGCATTTCATTCCACTGGAACAGTTAAAATGTAAAAGATATTGAGTTCATTTATAGGCTTGAATTTGCAGTCAAGGGTGCTGAGCCCCGTCATTCTTCCCTTGTCCTTGGTGAATGAGAGGCAAGTAGAGAGGGCACAAGCACATTTTAACCCTGGACTTCACAGCAGCTGGTATTCAAAACCAGTGGTTTCTTATTCTTTACTCCTTATTTGTGTTTCAAAACCATCCCCTATGAAACAAACCACAAGAGTCAACATTTCAGCCTTTCCCTCTCCCAGGTGTTAATGGAAAGAAACTCTTGGGATGTGCATTTCAATTGCAACAAGCCACACGATTTTTGTCAAGCTACTTCGTGTCAAGCACATAAATAAACATGTGCATAGGGAAAAGGTTCAATATTTCAACACTGGTTTCTTTTTGCAATCTTCAAGATGCACGTCCAAAACATTTCTGTCAGGAAATATGGGTGGGAGGATATTGGAAGGATGAAAAATGTGCATTTTCTGAAAAAATGCGTCATACTCAGAATCGCAGCGTTTCAAGGAAACCGTCGTGTCACCTAGCAGCCCTCAGCTCCTTTGGAACTCGGGGAGCACATCCCAGAGGAGAATCACTCCCAAAGGCACACCTCCCCAGACCCACACCACTGTGCCCAGCGCCCATCCTTGGCTGGCAGCGCCCGCGGCTCGGAGCGCTCGCTGCCCTGTGCTGGAGCCAGCGCGGGGCCAGCGGCAGCAGAGAGCAGCACAGCGGCCCCACACCGACAGCACGGCCCCAGGGCTCCCCTCAGCCCTTCTGCTCACGTCTGCTCCGTGTCTGCAGAGCGATGCTTTATTCACACAGTGCCGGGGATGAACCGGCCGCTGCTCGTCTGGATCGATTTGTACTTCCTCTCAAGGAACTGGGAGCTGAAATACAAATTCAAGCTGAATAAAACATGAAAAAAAAAAAAAAAAAACCTTTAAAAACTGCCACTGAAGCATAGAAAGCTATTTTCTCACTGAATTTTGCTGGCAGAGTAGGGAGAGGGCCCACGCACGGTGTCACTCGTGGGCGACCTGCGGTGCCCAGCGCTCGCCAGCCCACGGGGGGAGCAGCAGGGACACGGCAGCAGCTGCTGGGTGCCCGAGCTGTCCACTGCCCCTTCCACAGCCAGCCCACACTGCCGGGCCATGGCAGGGCTGCCAAGGGCTCCTAAAGGCTGCCTAAGGCTCCCAAAGGCTGCCAAGGACTCCTAAAGGCTCCCAAGGACTGCCAAGGGCTCCCAAAGGCTGCCTAAGGCTCCCAAAGGCTGCCAAGGGCTCCCAAAGGCTCCCAAGGGCTCCCAAGGGCTCCCAAAGGCTCCCAAAGGTTCCCAAGGGCTGCCTAAGGCTCCCAGAGGTTCCCAGATGCTCCCAAAGGTTACCCCACTGCCCCAACACGGGCAGGGCACAGCGAGTGTCCCTCCACACCTGACACTCGTGTCCATCTGCAGCCCTGCTCACAAGGAGAGGCTGTGGGCACTGCCAACACCGTCCTGCACACTCAGCATTGCTCATCTTGGGGTGAGCAGCTGCTGGGCTGCCCTACAAACTCCTGTCATGGAGTTGTGCAGAGCCAAAAGGGCCTCCTGAGCCTCCTTTTCTGCAAGCTGAGCCCCCTTTCCCAGCTCCCTCAGCCTCTCCTTTGGTGATTTCCTCTCTCCACCCTTCACTGGACACCTCTAACACCTCTCCAAACCTTCTCAGGTGTGGCCCGGAGCATCCCAAGCTGGCAGAAAGAGGTGCTGGGCAGCACTCAGGGCAGGCAGCACAAAGTGTACACAAGGATACTGAGCTAAAGGCAACAGCATTGAAATAAATGGCAGGCACAATTGCTCTACTTTATTAGATGCTGACAAGAGAACATAAATCCCTATCTGCAAAAATCGGTTATGTGCATTTGGACAACTGAATAAGGAGGTCTGAAATATTGTTCTATTTACTTTCACGGCACAGAACCAAGACACTCTTTGTTGCCTCATAAAATGCAGCACAGGGAAGTTAATACCTCTTTGCCAGCAGCTTTTTGCTCCCTCTTGCCAGGGACAGCCTCCGTTTGCGAGACGGCTCCATCAATCCGGAACCCGCAAGGACTCGGCTTTATGGACGCCTCTCCTTGATCCAGGGCTGAAATAAATGCAGATTATGTGTCCCATGCACGGGCAGCAGGCACTGCCTGCTAGCAGCACACCAAGGGCACAGAGGTCACTTCAAACCACTGACCTGCTCTGCTGGCTGCTCCTGCCCCAGAGCAGCACCAGGGGCTGCTGGAAAACACAGGGGCTGGGCTGCTGGACACCTCCTGGGCAGGGGCAGAGGAGGCTCCATCCATGGTGCTCAGGTGGGAAAGGTTCACCCACATTTGTGGTTGTCCAGCCTGGAGCAAAGGAGGCTCAGGGGCCCTTGTGGCTCTGCACAAGTTCCTGCCAGGAGGGGACAGCCGGGGGGGGTCAGGCTCTGCTCCCAGGGAACAGGGACAGGAGGAGTGGGAACAGCCTCAGGCTGGGCTCAGGGTGGGCAGCAGCAGGAATTTCCCCATGGAAAGGGAACTCAGGCCTTGGCAATGCCCAGGGAGGTTTGCAGTGCCCATCCCTGGAGGTGTCCCAGGAATTCCTGGAGGTGGCACTCAGAGCTCTGGGCTGGGGACAGGGTGGGCACCAGGCACAGGGGGACTCTGTGGGCTGGGAGGGCTTTTCCACCTGAAAGGATTCAGTGGTTCTGGGATTTTTGCCCTCCCGCACTGCTGGCGGTTGCACCTTCACTGCAGCACAGAGATAAGTGGAGAGGCTGCACTGCTGTGTGCTCTGGATTTGGTCCCTGCCTATCTTTGTTTTTCAACCCAGTTATTCAACACAGTTATTTTTGGGAAGCCCTTGGGACAGATTCAGGCTGTAAATTCAACAGTAGAGTCACACAAACGTGTCCCACTTGTCTCACCCGGGAGCCAGCACCGCAGAGCACTCGCGTGTAACTCAGAATCAATGATTTATTCAGCATAAGTGATTTATTTTATTCTGCTCCTTTAATAGCCAAAAGCAAAACTTTCTGTCTTCAGAGGTACTCAGCTTGGTAGTGGGGTTGGTTTTTTTCAAATACAAATAATCCCAAAGTGTTGCTCGCTGATGACAGACAGGACACGGCAGATAAGGCTCCATTCCTCCCACAGTGGGGCAGACAATCAAAGGGGCCCAAATTTGTTTTCCAAGCACTTCATGTGAGGAAATGCTCGCTCACGTTTCCTTGGTATGCAAACATTAAATAGCAGGCACTTGGCAAATTAAAATATTTATGAAGTTCCAGCTCTGAAATGGAAAGCAGGTATGTCTTTTTGCTGTACCTTTAGGAAAAAAAAACTAAACTAAAAAACCTTTAGGAAAAAAGGCTGATCCAGGGAGGGAGGTTATCCCCAGTTATGTGAGGGATTGAGCTTCTGCTGGCAGCTCTGCCCCTCCATCCGGGCACAAAGCTCCTGGAGTTCTTACACTGAATTTTGTAAACCTTCACTCATCAGTTTTCATTGATTCTTGTGGGCACAAAGCATAGCCAGCACTTCCCAAACCTCCAAATTGCTACCTCATTAGCAGCTCAGCATGTTGTGCCTTGTGCATACCAAATGAGGTGCTGTGCCTGTGCATCACACTTCCTTTCCATAAATTTCCATAGAAACATTAAAAGCACAGTTATTCTTTTGGTTGATTTTCTCCGTTGTTGTCTGTCCCCACTTGTTACAGTAGCTGGGTGATTAAAGGGTGCCCACATTCCTAATTTTCCCTTTCAGCTGAGTTCCAGCAGTGTCAGATCTTCAAGCACAACTGACAAACAGAGAGAGACTATGGAAGGTGGCAAAGACAATCTGAGAGAAAAACCAGAATAATGAAATTTTCTCAATTAAAATGCTACCCCTGAGATGAAGGTGCGACCACAGCAGGGATGAAATCCCTCATCTCTGTTTCCAAGGCTTGGGAGCTGTGCAGGGGCTCAGGGTCACACACTTCAGGTTATGGTGCAAGGTAGAGAAAATACCCACAGCAGGAAATGTCTAAAACTGGGGGGTTTTGTTCATTATGATGCAGAACTCAATCTGACTTCCTCCTAGACTTGTTTTCTCAGTGAGGTGAGGCTGGCACCTGATTTTAGACCACAGAACAGGAGCTCCAGTGAGGATCCAGTGAGGAGCAGTGAGTGAGGGGAGGAGGGCTGGACAAATACAGGATTCTTTTGGGGGGGAATGTTGGTGTCAGCAGGCATTGACTCACCACCAACAAATCACTAATAACTAACCCCACTTCTCCAGGCAGAGCAAATTGCTACAGCTCCTGGATTTCTCCCTGTGTGCCTCAGGGAAACACAAGCCCCTTTATTAAATCAGGAGAACTCGTAGGTGCTACTGGGAAAGAGCCTTTATCCAAGTGCTGTGCAGCTGCTGGGATGCACACACCCCGGAGCAGCACCCACACACCTCGGGGTGTGCCACGGATCCCATCTCCCTGCAGGTCCTGCACACCTGCTGGAACACAGGCCTGCAGAGAGCGGGGTCAGGCTACGGGGCTGAGGGCACAGAGCCTCCCTGGGGGATGCAGGGGGAAGGCCTGCAGGACAAATAAACTGATTGTGCCCTTCGTGGAATACGAGCTGTCGGTAATGAACTGGCTCCCAGCTCTCCAGCTCCCATGGAAAGCTCATTTGCTTTGTATAATTGGAAGTGTCATACTCAATAGCACTCTCTGAACCTTTTTTTTTTTTTTTTTAAGAGAATCCACAATAATTTGTTGCGATACAGCCCCATTGATTCCTGTTTGGAGCTATAGATCAGGTAATTAGACATAATGAAAAGCAGAGAAGGGAGAAGGATGTAAAATTTCTAAAGCTATAGAGGGGTCGTCACCTATTGCAGTGCTTGTATTGATTCTCTTCATTGTACGGAAATCTGGAGCTCTTAAGAGCAGCAATAATGGCACTTCAAGTGCTCCAAAGTCTCTGAGAGCATGAGAAGAAAAATATTGCTTGGTGCCAGCTCGGTTGTGACAGAGCAAAATCATGAGCAGGCAGAAGTGGAGCAGGAGGGGCACATGGGGAGAGGAGGGATGAGAGGGGTGCCACCTCCAGGGCTGCTCCCTGAGGGAGGGATGAGGGACAGCAGCTGCTGGGCCCCCAGAGCTGCCTTTTTCTCTGCCTTCCTGCTGGCATCAGAGGTTGGTTCATTTCAGTCCTTTTTCAACCTGGTTCTGCAGCTGCTCTTGTGCTCGGGCTGGAGGAAGGCAGAGGGCAGGAGGAGCAGCATCAGATCTCTGCCTTTTTCCCTCCATGTTCCCTCACATCCTGCACCCAGTACCTGGAAGGTGACCCAAGTATTGCCCTGGACCTGCTGTCACAGGGCACTCTTCATCTCTGATACCAGAATTACAGAGCCTGGCATCCTTTCACTTCCTTTCTTTATTTTTATGCCTCGTCTGTTCTAAAGAAAAAGGTTTGAATTCAAGTTTTTCACAGCCTGGCTCTTCCACTCAAGTGCTACAACCCTCCCTCAGACAGGCTGGTCCTCCTGTGCTCCCTGCACAGTAACAGGGAAGAGTTCCACAGCCCCTCTCTGCCAGGAGCCTTTCCACCAGGGACAGGAAGGGTCTGGGAAGGGCAGGGATGGGCAGGTGGCCTTACCTGCAGAAGGCAGGCATGTCCTGACAGGGCACTGACCTCTGAGGAAACCCTGAACTGGCCCTTTGGATGCTTGTTCAGCCTCAGGGCTTAAAATGCTCTTCCACTAAAAAGGGTTAGGAAAAAATTCCCCTGAGGCAAGATTTTCCATAGTGATTCCTGAGCACTTCAGCCACATTCCTGTGTGTGTATGCCCAGCTCTTCCCATGCCTTAAAGAAACTTTGCACATGTGCTTTGGCTGCAATTAAATCTCTTCTCCTGCTAGAGACACTGTGCTGCTGCTGACCATCACCTGTGGTCACTGAGAGGCCAGGGCAGCCCCTGCAAACAGAGCTGCAGCTCTGCAGGGAAGGAGATGGAACAATGGGAACACGCTGTGCCATGCTGGCTGCCTGCTGGCTGCCTGCATGGCTGCCTCTTCCCACACCTCCAGGCCTTGCTGTGGGGCAGAGATCCCAGCCAGAGCTCCCCTGTGCAGCAGCTTTTCAGGAGACCCTGGGTGCCCCCAGCCCTGCGGAGCAGGGAGGGTTTAGGGGAGGTGAGAAGAGTTTGGTTATTTGAAGCAGGGCATGAAACTCTGGGCTTGGGGAGATGAGAACTGAGCAAATGTGCTTTCATTATTTGGGGAATTAATCATGCACTTGTAGGATTGTGGAAGGGACCTTATGATCATCCAGTTCCATCCCCCTGCTGTGGTCAGGGATGACTTCCACTGTCCCAGGTTGCTCCAAGCCCCATCCAACCTGGCCTTGAGATGAACAGCACATGAAAGCCAGATATGAACAGAAAAGCACTTCATTAAGTTTGTTCTCCTTGCACAAATTCACAGGGAATTCCTTCGGAAACACTCCCCTCTTCTTACAAGAGAACTCAGTCTGTGTTCATCAAGCACAAAACATCACAAAGTGCTTCAAGCAGTTGAGACATTCAGTGCGAGACTTCACATCGGGAATGCAGGATGTGTGAAACCGGCTCTAAATAGGACAGAAAAAAAGGAAGAGCTGTTCTGTTCCCCAGGGTCTGCTGCCGTGTTCTCAGGCTCTGGAACTTTTCAGCATTTCTAATATGGAGCATTATAAATATTCATACAGACACTCATAGGCTAAAATTAAATGAGCTCGTCAGGGTTATTTTTGGTATAATGGACGCAGGCAATGAGAAAATCCCAAGGCAGTGGCTGGGTGGGGCCGGGGTGACGGCGGTGCCTTTCCCTGCTCAGGCAGGGCTGTGAATGAAAGCACGGGTGGGGAGAAGCCTGTGGAGAGGGAGAGCAGGGAGCCAGCAGCGCTGGGACACCCCTGTTCACGGCTCACATCCCAGCTGGGCCTGGCACCCCCAGAGGAATCCATGCCCTGGGGATGGGACCCTGCTGTGCTGGGAGCAGCGGGGTGCTTGGGGTGCTGGAGGGAGCTGAGAGAGCTGGGATGCAGTGGGAAGCACAGCCAAGGGGAATGGCACACAGCCCGCATGCTGAGCGCCATGGAGACCTCCAAGGTGTTCTCCTCTTGGCTGGAAAATCAGCTGTGACTTAGTTCTGGGAAAGGGGCAGCTGAGGGCTTGGCAATAACCAGAGGTGCAGCAGTTTAGGTCTGGAGAAGGGAAATATGGAGGGAAAACCCCAACCCCAGGGCTGTTGGTGCATGTGCTGAAGGGCTGGAGTGTCCAAGGAACTGACCGCAGGGGCTTGGGGACAGGAGGGCATGGGGCAGCTCCAGAGGAAGGGAGTGCACCAGCACACAGCTGGAGGGGGCAGACAGAGGATGCTTTTCCTGGGGTACTTCTCCCCATTTGTTCCATCCCTACATTTCCTTGCTGAGGATAAACCTCTCAGGCCACTCGCAGCACCGCGGGGCCTTTGCTCCGGCGCTTCCATGGAATCAGTCAGGGATCCTTTCTTCCTGCTGCAGTGCTTTTAGTTTTAATCTTTTACAATCTGCAGAAGCCTCTGTGAAGAGGTGAACTCCCTGACGTTCTGAGGAGCTGCACACAGCCCGGGGTGGGCAGCAGCCCTGAGGACACGGCCTGGCTCTGAGGGGAGGAACTGCAGGAACCAGCAGAGCCTCTTCAGAGCCTGGGGTGCAGCCCCAGAGCAGGGGGAACCATCCACCTTCTGCTCTGTGGGGAATAAAAGCCATCCAAAAAAGGTTTCACCAACATTTAAGCACTGCTATTCCTTGCTCAATGTTTGTTTTAATACTCCCAGTTGCCTGTATCCCCTTCCATGTCGGTTTCACATTGTGGGGAATAAACCCCCAAAACCAAGTTTGTTTTTTAGGAAATGCCTATGTTTGTTTGTTGTTAATGTTCACCCTTTTGTGTTATTAATCCCAGTTGTCTGTATCCCTTTTTGGTTGGTTTCACCTCCACTGCTCCCAGAATGGTGAGCATACAAATGAGGAGACAACAACTCATGGGAGCCTGCTCAGAGATAAAACCCCAGAAACAAGGAGCCAGTTCAACACCTAAGGCTGAGATAAAAACCCCAGAAACAACGAGGCAGTGCAGCACCTAAGGCTGAGAGCAGTGCTCCGAGGTGAGGAAAACAGTGGAGAACATCAGATCACCAAAGCAGAGCTTTCCTCCTCCTCACCATAACCTGAGCAGCCCCTGACCAGACTGACACCCCCAGACATGGAGCCAACAACCCTTCCTGCCATTTTCCTGAGGATGGAAGCCCCAGCTCGTCTGGGGACAAGGATGGAGGGACAGGACACAGGGAATGGCTCCCAGTGCCAGAGGGCAGGGATGGGTGGGAGATTGGGAATTGGGAATTCCTGGCTGGGCTGGAATTGCCAGAGCAGCTGTGGCTGCCCCTGGATCCCTGGCAGTGCCCAAGGCCAGGTTGGACACTGGGGACAGCCTGGGGCAGTGGCAGCTCTGGTGCAGGTGACTCCAGAGCCCATCCCAGGATGCTGCCCAGGCTGGATCACTGCTACTGGAATGTCATTATTTTTTCCTGTACCCCAGAATTTTCAGTCCCTGAATTTAGCACACCCCTTTCATTCCTGTGTCAAAGCACAGAAGTGCCTCTGCCTTTCAGTTCATGATTCAGATTTCTTTTTTTGACAGAAAGTGACATAATGCAATGTGCTGGCTGCAATTATGTACAGTTTGATTGTGTGCGGGTTTGTCACTCAGGGCAATTATTTCTTTTTAATAGTAGTAATTGATACTCTCAGTTGCCAAAGATAAGAAATCCAACAGTAAGCAAAGCCATTTGTCATCCTTGCAGCCTTGATAAATAATAATTGAACTAATAATTGAACTAATAATTGAACTAATATTGACAAACAGAAAGGCAACTCTGATCCAAGGGAAATAATAAAAACTTAAATTCAGCATGTTTTTGAGGGAATACCACTTATCCATAAATAAATCTACAATTTATTTTTTTTTTTTCCTCTGGGAGTATTTTTTACTCCAAAAGGCATTGATAGCAGATGGGAAGTTCTTCAGAGTTCTATCCTATAATGCTTTATATTTATTTATTAATATAGAACATTGCTTCTTATGCTTAAATAGACAATCTTCTTAATCTTAACAGAAAAAAAAATCCCTAAAAACCCAATAAAACAAAGTAGCAGCAGCCTTTTGGTACCAACAGGACGATGGCAGCAGCAGCCCCAGGTAGGGTTTGCAGCTGCAGCTGGGGCAGTGCCAGCTCAGCAGGGCACAGGCTGTGCCACCCTCAGGACCCTGGGGACAGGGCAGGGGCACAGCCAGCCCTGCACTGAACGGGTCTGGGCTGGTGCTCACAGCTGGGCAGGAGAGCTGCCACCTCCTCTGCCTGCAGGGCTCACATGGACTGGGCACACACACAGGGAACTGCTTCACTTTACCCTTTTTATTTCTACTTTGTTAATCACCTCCTAGAGCTTAAACAGGCAGTGAATTTAAACACCAGAGGATAAATCACCCTGCTGTTCCACCAGGTAGAGGCAGCTATTTTTATACTTAGATTTTGAATTATCAGTGGTTCTTCAATGAGATTTTTCATATTAAAAATATCCTTAAAAATGAATTTTCAAAGAAAAGTCACTGCTAATAATCTTGCTTGGGTTGCATTTGGGTTGTTCTCTGTAATATTTTTAAAAAGGACACAATTGCTTAGACTAAGTCTCCTGAATTAAACTAGTAGAGGTTTAAAGCTGTTGCTGTTTTTGGCTGCAGTGTGGAGGCTGGTAGCCCTCTCCAAGGGCACAGGACTGTGCTGGCAGCCCAAGGCTGTGTCCCCTGCCTGGGTGTGCCCATCCTGCACACTCAGCCCTGGCTCTGTCACAGTTCTGCTCATCTGAACCAGGAGCAAGGTTTGATGCTGCTTTTGGAAATGTTATCACACCAAAAAGTTCAGTGGGCATGGGGACGTTTGGTTGGAGGTTGGATGTGATGATCCTGGGGGTCTTTTCCAACTGTGCTGGTCTGTGATGGTTCCGTGTCTCAGGGCAGGTCCAGGGCAGTGCTGCTGGTACCACTCTGAGGGGATGGGTGGGTTTTGTGATCAGAACCTGATCCAGCACCTCGGGGTATGGGGACCTGGTGCCTTTGGACAGGGCCTGGAGGGACAGGACACAGGGAATGGCTCCCAGTGCCAGAGGGCAGGGCTGGGTGGGAGATTGGGAATTGGGAATTCCTGTCTGGGCTGGAATTGCCAGAGCAGCTGTGGCTGCCCCTGGATCCCTGGCAGTGCCCAAGGCCAGGTTGGACATTGGGGACAGCCTGGGGCAGTGGGAGGTGTCCCTGCCATGGCTGGGTGGGACTGGGGGGGTTTTGAGTCTCTTCCTACCCAACCCACTCTGTGATTTTGTGATTCTAATTCAGTGCAAAGACAAACACAAACAGCCCAGAGCAGAATGGCCCTTTCAGGGAGGTTATTCCCAGGGAGCAGCTCTGTAGGACTCCTGCACATCCTGCTCTGCTCACTCTCACTCCCTGCACAGCCTCACCTCCAAAGGCCTGGCCAGGAGAATTTTTGTGCAGCTGGCTTATTCCAATGTGGATATTTGTGTGCCTCGGTGTTCACAGAGCTACCCAGGATCCCTCACCTGCTTTTCCATTACCAGCTGCTTGTTTTAAAGCAGGAACTGGTGAGGCAGAGCCGAGGCTGGCTCTGCCCCAGCAGCCGTGTAGACATTTCTCATCCCCACCAGTGATAACAAGTGGAGAAGGAGCTCCAGCCATGGGGAAACACGGTGAATATTTTATGAGCTGTTAAACATTTATTAATCATTCATATGCAGATGATTAAAAAATTAATACAAAATCTGAGAATGATTTAGGAAGGAGTGAGCTCATGCTGACAGATGTGAGGAGCTGCTGAAGGGGAGGGCGAGGGGAGGAGATGGCACTGGAGTCCTCTGGGGGCAATCCTGTCTGCTTTGCAAATATCAAACAAGCCAAATTCAACAGGGCCCCGGATCCTGCAGCCCCCAGCAGTGAGCTGGGGGGCAAACAGGGACAGGCAGGGACAGCAGAGGCAGGTANTCTCCCACTGTCCCAGGCTGTCCCTAATGTCCAGCCTGGCCTTGGGCACTGCCAGGGATCCAGGGGCAGCCACAGCTGCTCTGGCAATTCCGGCCCAGCCAGGAATTCCCAATTCCCAATCTCCCATCCATCCCTGCCCTCTGGCACTGGGAGCCATTCCCTGTATCCTGTCCCTCCATCCCTTGTCCCCAGTCCCTCTCCAGCTCTCCTGGAGCCCCTTCAGGCCCTGCCAGGGCTCTGAGTTCTCCTGTGGCTGAGGATTTTCAAGAGGATGGGTTTTCTTCACTGTGGTTGGCTGAAAGGCCAACAGGATTCTTGAGCAGGATCCATTGTGACCTTGGAAATAGTTATTAAAATGAAAAAGTAGTGGATTTGTAGGAATTAATTTGACTCATGGAAGGTTTCTTAGGAGCAAAAAGCTTTTGCCTAAAACAGAGACAACTGAAGAGAGAAATGTCAAGATGCCAATTGGATTACTTAGCTCTAGTCACATATAAAAGAGAGAGAAGGGGGGAAAACAAATGAGACTGAAATCTTTCCTTTATATTTGATTAAATAATTGTTTATTCTAACTTCACAGAATTGAACAGAGACAAATCCTGTGGAATGCTCTGGCCAGTTGCCCCCAGTGACAGTGAAATGGAGCCAGACTGAAACCCTTGAGGCTTTGGTTACAATAGTGAGAAAAATAATATTATTTGTCCATTTCTGTGGGCAGTAATGACAATTTATTCTCTTTTAATCAGTCTTCTATCAAAATTTCTCCAGCATGATATAAACATCTATTATAGCAGCTCCACAACATGCTTTGAGAAACTCAGCAATAAATGTATTTAATTGTATTAAAATGATGGTAACAATTCAGGTGTGTACAGTGCATACACGATGTTATTGACTGCACAAAAGGTGTGTCTAATGTTGTATTTGCTAATTACTTGCCCTGGGAATGGCAGCACCAGCACCCTGTGTGTGCTGGGGGAGTCAGGGTGGGGGCAAGGAGACAATAAAATGACCCTGACCTTTCTCCTGTCTCCTTGCTCCTTCTGCCATGACAAATACATTTAATTTCTGAGCTTTCCAGGAAATGGCATTGATATTTAACCTAATTCTGGGAAGTTGCCTTGAAGATGTAAATCCTGTTCCTGAGCCCAGCAGAGAGGCCATGCCAGCATCCTCCCTTGGGATAGGAGCAGTGGTCCCCAGTGCCTGCCTGGCCAGCACGGGTGTCCCCATGGGCACCTCCCCAGGCACCTGGGACAGCTCTGCAAGGGACAGGGTGACAAGGGACAGCCTCAGCTGCACCAGGGAGGTTCTGCTTGTACACTGGGGAAATTCCTTCCTGGAATTCCTGCCCAGGGCAGGGCTGCATTCCCCATCCCTGGAGGGATTTAAATCCCTGTGGATGTGGCACCTGGGGACAGGGTCAGTGTGGCCTTGGCAGTGCTGGGGAAGGGTTGGACTCAATGGTCAGTGAGGACTTTTCCAACCTAAAGGATTCTGTGTTCCTGTTCTCTGCTTCTGAATGAGTGGTGGTGCAAACCTCAGGGAACATCTACATTATTAAAATCACAGCAAATTGGAATTGCTGAAAAGGACGTTCCTGAACTTTCTGTTGGTTTTAGGTCTTTGAAAGCAGTGGGGAGCCCACATTTCAAACACGAGCCATATGGTCGCTGAGATTACAAAAGATGAAATTTTGTTTTGCAGTGCAGCAGGCTTCCCCTGCCACGCTCAGCCCAGAAGAGGATTTCATGGAAGGAAATCACCATTGGGTGGCAGGGATTTCTGCCCTGTGCTTTCCTGGAGCTGGCTCCTTCAGCTGACAGGCACCAGCACAGAGAAAGCCCCACAGTGTGGTGCCCTGGGTGGTGGCACCCCCTGCCCTGAACACGCTGTCCTCCTCCAGCCCTGCCAGCCCCAGCTTTAGGGGTGGGCTCAGGTGCCCCCTGCCATGAACACGCTGTCCTCCTCCAGCCCTGCCAGCCCCCAGCCTCAGCAGTGTGTCACCCTGTTCTTTTGCTGTTCTTTTAGCCTTCTGATTGTTTACGTATTTGGGAGTCAGTTTCTCACACATTTTCTATAAACAATACTATTGTTTACATTCCTCCAGTTAGGAGGGACAATTGATGGACACTTTCTAAGACCAGTGGAATTGAAGAGGTTGAACCTCTATCTTCCAATGTGGTCCCTTTCTCTGAAATGTATTTAAGGTGAATTCAAAAAAATAAACTCCTCTTCTCTCTCTCCGACTCTGCGTCTCTGTTGTGTCTGTCTGTGACGATGGCGCATCAGTGGTGGGCTCAGGTGCCCCCTGCCCTGAACACTCTGTCCTCCTCCAGCCCTGCCAGCCCCAGCTTTAGGGGTGGGCTCAGGTGCCCCCTGCCCTGCAGGAGCTGTCCCAGGGGAGCAGCACCTCCTCCTGCTGCACACACCCCAGAGCAGGGAGATTTGAACTAAAGGGATGGGCTGGAACTGCTCTAGCCCACGGCAGGTGAGCACAGGTGCAGAAAGCAGCATCTCCTTCCATGCAGTAACAGCCTCAGCGAGGCTCCAGGAGCCACTGCAGATGTTGGGACAAGCTGGCACAAGGCCACACTTGTCAGTGTGATCAGCCCTTCCAGACATATGGCACAAAATGACATTTTAACCTTGCCAGTTACTGTGTAGAGTAAAGAGTGAGACAAATTGCTCCACAAGAGGGGCTTCTGCTTTGGATTCTTTAGACTCAATGTGGGTTTTTGACATTGCATTCAAGTATCAGCAGGATCTGATGGGGTCTGAGCATGGAAGCACAGAAGAGTTCATGTTGGAAGGGACATTTTAAAGGTCATTTAGTAATTTGGTGGTGTCTTTTAAGCATGCTAGGTAGGAATGACAGAACTGTGGGGTTTGGGTATAAAAACACACAACAGGAAGGTGAGGAAAAGACAGGGCCCTGATGTCTTGGCTGCCACAGCTCTGGGCTGAAGCAGCGTTAGCAGAACTGTGCTTTTATTTATCAGGAGGAAATATTCAAGGATTCCTGAGATAAATCACATTTAAAGCAGCAAGGTAATGTCATTGGAACTGTGGATCATATGCCAGGAGTGCAGACAAGATCCACCCATAGTGGTGCCAGCAGTGTGGGACAGCTGCTGCCCCTGCCCAGTGCCCCAGCCTGGGGGCACAGAGAGACAGAGAGGTGCTGGCACAGGGAGGTGCTGGCACAGGGAGGTGCTGGCACAGGGGCAGGGAGGGGAGCCCCAGGACCACACTGGTCAGTGCAAGGAGCTGTGAGCAGAGCAGAGTGTCAAATGCAGGGGTGGTGCCAGGGTCCTGTCCCTGCCTATGGATGCTCTTCCTCATGGACATATCTCCAACACACAGGAAACCTGTTGGAAAGCTGGAATAAAACCCCAAACTGCCTCTGTAGTTACTGTCAATAGCCCTAAACCCAGACAAAAATGCCTCATTGTCCAGAACCTGAGATCCCTCCTTCTGGGGGACTTTTATCTGGGTTTTATCTCCTGGGATTCAGCCTGTCCATGGCACTGCAGGGTCTGGCACCTGTCCATGGCACTGCAGGGTCCATCCTGCAGCTGCACCAGGGCTGGCAGCCTGGTCCTGCCTGGAGAGCAGGGATGTGCTCCCCAGGGCACTGAGGGTGAGATTCACTCCCTGCAGCCCTAATCCTGCCCTGCCAGAGCAGGGATGTGCTCCCCAGGGCACTGAGGGTGAGATTCACTCCCTGCAGCCCTGGGCTTACCTGAACACAGCAAATCCCCACGAAACCCTCCCTGGGAGCAGGGGATGAACCCTGACTGCCAGGGCAGCCAAATGTAAATGTGGTACTCCTTCAGAACATGCCTGAAAGGCTCCTCTCGCTTTGCCCCTGGCTGCTGGGATGGAATTTAGGAAAGAGGCACCCCTGTGGGAGCACAAGTTTTCCCCTACAGCCACTGGAGCTGGTGTGTGATGGAAATCATCAGCACACGTGTTCATTGTGCTGTTGGTGAAATGTGCAGAGGGGCACAGCAGGGCAGGGAATGCAATTTCAGTTTGGGCTTTTGAACTGGAGCTTAATTATGTCCCAGAATTTACTCTGCCCTTCGCATGGGGTTCTAGCTAGACCAAGATTAATTATGTTGTGGAGATCTCTCCCCCTCTGGCCTAACTTTCTCTCTCTAACTGGTTGCCTATGTATTTTGACTGGGCAATAAACCATTTTTTGAGGACAGGAAAACTCCAATTTCTCTTTGCTATTAGCAGTACGCGTTTTTCCTCACCGGGAAGGTTCATCAATTATACCAACATAATTACCATATAACCATACTACAGTAATTATTTCACTATAGCTCTTCCTGTAGTGACTGCTATTGAATAAAGCAGCTTTTTCAATACACCTTAAATCTATTCCCCAGCAACACCAACTAAATCAAAACACGTCCCATTACTAGAGCAGCAAGCGCTCTGTGCTGGGGGTTTTGCTGCTGAGCAGAGCTGCTGAGCTGCAGCAGCAGTGCAGGCTGATGGCAGCAGAGCAGGGCCGGGTGAGAGCCCCAGTGCAGCGCTGGGGGCTCCTCTGGGTGTCCCGGGGATTCCTCTGGGTGCCCCAGGGGCTCCCCTGGGTGTCCTGAGGGCACCTCTGAGTGTCCTGGGGGCTCCTCTGGGTGTCCCAGGGGCTCCCCTAGGTGCCCCGGGGGCTCCTCTGGGTGTCCCGGGGGTTCCTCTGGGTGCCCTGGGGCCTCCTCTGGGTGCCCTGGAGCTCCCCTGCGTGTCCTGGGGGCTCCCCTGGGTGCCCTGGGGGCTCCTCTGGGTGCCCCGGGGGCTCCCAGCAGTGGGACAGCTGTGCTGCTGCCCAGAGCTGGGGGCTGGCCTGGGGACAGCTGTGCCATGGCTCAGGGACAGTGAGGACAGTGCCCTCAGGCACAGGCTGGCATTGCTGGGGTGTCCTGTGCATGGCCACGAGCAGCATCCCACGATCCTTGTGGCTCCTTCCAGCTGGGGATACCCTGGGATTCTATAATTCCACCATTTCCTTGCAGAGGGGACAGGGCTGGGTGTGCCTGGGGACAGGGCTGGGTATCCCTGGGAACAGGGCTGGGTGTCACTGTGACACAGGGCTGGGTGTCACTGGGGACAGGGCTGGGTGTCACTGGGGACAGGGCTGGGTGTCCCGGTGACAGGGCTGGGTGTCACTGTGACAGGGGTGGGTGTCCCGGTGACAGGGCTGGGTGTCACTGTGACAGGGCTGGGTGTCACTGTGACAGGGGTGGGTGTCCCTGTGACACAGGCTGGGTGTCCCCGGTGCCACGGTGGTTTGTGCTTTGTGTATCCCATCCCTGGCTGCTGACGCCATTCCCTCAGCTCTGCGGGGATCCGAGGGGACAGAGCTCAGGAAGCTCTGGGTTCCTGCCGCAGGCTCAGCCCGGGACAGAACCCTGCACATCCCCGGGGGCTCCCAGTGCCAGGTGTGCCACCCATCCGGACTGCACCGCTGTCCCCGGGGGCTCTCAGTGCCAGGTGTGCCACCCCTCCGGACTGCACCGCTGTCCCCACGGGCTCTGCGTGTGCCACCCGCCCT
>WEIU01017645.1:260054-272166 GCA_013389925.1 Aegithalos caudatus | reverse complement strand
GATGGATGGAAGGATGGATGGATGGATGGATGGATGGAGGGATGGATGGATGGAGGGAGGGATGGATGGATGGAGGGAGGGATGGAGAAATAATAGGATGCATAATTGGATGGATGCCTGGATGCTGTAAGCAGGAGAGGCTGTTTTCCCCTGAGCACCACACTGAGCCAATCTTTTCTGATTTGTTCCCATGAATTTATGAGTGCAGGAGGAGCATTCATAGCCCAAACCAAAGCCTAGTAAAACAAACATCTGTGACAAAACTCTCCCCTGGTTCCACTCCTGGTGTTATCTTCTGTCTCCCAACCTCCTGTTGCTCACCCTTCTCCCCAAACCAGCTACAGACGTGCTTGTCCCAGCCAACAAAAAAATGCCATTTGTTCCCAGCCAAGCTCTGAGGAACAGGAACACGAGCCCCTCATGGCACTGTGCTCCACAGCAGGGCTGCAGCACCAGCACTGGCTCCTCCCAGGGCTGTCCCTGCCTTCATCCCACCCCAGCATCCCTGGGGGTGTGGAATGGGACAGCAGAGGGATCCTGTCCCAGCCAGCAGCACAGGCAGCCACAGAACAGGCAGGGAACAGGCACAGAAATGGCACAGAACAGTCAGGGAACAGGCAGGGAACAGGCACAGAACAGGCACAAAACAGGCACAGAAATGGCACAGAACTGGCACAGAACAGGCAGGGAACAGGCAGAGAACAGGCAGGGAACAGGCACAGAACAGGCACAGAACAGGCACAGAAATGGCACAGAACTGGCACAGAACAGGCAGGGAACAGGCAGGGAACAGGCCTGGGTGGGTGCCAGCCCTGCAGCCTGGGATTGCAGACCAGCTGAGCTCCCGTGTGCAGCCAGGGAATGGAGTCCCCTGGGGCACAGGGTGACATTGGGGAGACAGGGACAGACACCCACGGGGCTTCATGTGACTCCTGGGAACCAGAGACAGGCACCTGCAGGGCTCCCTGTGACATTGGGGAGCCAGCACAATCTCCTCGGGCTGCCACAAGGGTAAGGGCAAATAAAAAGAGTAAATGACAGCAGCAATCCTGCTGGTTTCCCTCCCAGCAGCCCAGACTCAGGAATGTTAACAGCAGTTTTCACTGTTCCCTTGAGAAAGAATCTGGTGTTTGGGAATTCTGTTTCTCTTAACAATACTTGATCAGGAAATTGATAACATTTAATGGACTTTGGCTTACAGAAAGGGATGTGTTAAAAACAATCTTGAAGGGAAGAGGGATTTTCCTCATTTTCTACAGTGAGTTATTTACAAAAATCACAGAATCATTAAGGTTGGAAAGACCTTTAAGACCACCAAGTCCAACCACCACCACGTCCACCACTAAATTATGTCCTCAAGTGCCATATCCTCATATTTTTTAAATACTCCTAGGGATGGTGTCTCCACCACTGCCCTGGGCAGCCTGTGCCAGAGATGGACAGCTCTTTTTGTGAGAACAGAAATTCCTAATATTCAATTTAAACCTCCTCTGGTGCATTGAGGCTGTTTTCTCTCAGGATGTCACTTGGAGGGTGTCACTTGGAGAGGGGTGGGAGCTGTGCAGAGCCCTGCTGGGAGCTGTGCAGACCTGTGCAGAGCTGTGCAGAGCTGTGCAGACCTGTGCAGAGCTGTGCAGAGCCCTGCTGGGGACTGTGCAGAGCCCTGCCCAGGCTGAGCACACCCAGCCCAGCTCTCGGGAGCTGCTCCCAGCCAGGAGCAGCCCTGCTCAGATCCAGCTCCAGCCACCACACCTGGGGAGCCCTGAGGACAAACCAACCTCCAAATGCTCTTTGGGACCAGAGTTTTTAACAACAGCCACAGGTGAGAAAAGGGGAGTTTGTCCTCAAGGCCATGGAGCAGTAGAATGAACAGGTAAGGATTCTTTGTGCCCCCACCCAGGACATCCCCAAGCTCAGGGCACCCCCTGCCCCAGACACTGGCAAGATGTCCATGTTCACCCTTCACCCAAGTTAATGCTTTGCACCGAGAAAATAATTTAGAGAGTTTTATTCAGGGCTCTGGAGAGTAATTTTTAATTTTTCTTTCTGAGATATCGTAAACCCCTCTGCCTCAGACTGGATAAAAGTGATGAATTTTAAATTCGTGTGACGCCATTCATCTTCCTCTTGGTGAGGTGACCGCAGTGCTCATTTATAACCAACCACGGTGACACCTTCCATGGAATTCAGGATGAATAGAAAGGCTGAAAATAATCCATTCTGAAATAATTGTGTTCTGCTGACTAAGAAGCTCCAGTTTTCAATTTATCTTCACATTTGCTCTTCTAAATCTGCCAGCAATTAGTTTTTCTCTGCGTACAGGAGCGTGAGCAGGCCACAGGCAGGGGAAGGATGTGCTGCATCCTCCTGGTAGGAGCACTCCAAACACCTGAGGAGCCTGTGAAGTGAGCTGTGATCTCATCTGCACAAAACATGGATCAGCACCAAGGTGGAAGGCAGGAAACAGAAATCAGGTGTAACTATTGCAGTGCTTTTTACACAGATAATGGAAATCCTTGTTCTGCTGAGACAGGGGTGGTTTGCACCTCACACCTGTGACCTGAAATTCACTTTAGGCAATGAGGGAAACAAAAATATCCCCAGAATGTGCTGGATACAGAATCAGGATATTAACAAATGAGCAGGCTCTAAAATATCCCTGTGTTCACCGGCCTGATCCTGGGGAGGGAACGGCTCAGGAGGCACCACGGGAAGGGGTGAAACGTGATCCAGAGGGAATGTGCTCCAGAGGGAATGTGCTCCAGGAGAAAGGTGCTCCAGAGGGAATGTGCTCCAGGAGAAAGGTGCTCCAGAGGGAATGTACTCCAGAGGGAATGTGCTCCAGGAGAAAGGTGCTCCAGAGGGAATGTACTCCAGAGGGAATGTGCTCCAGGAGAAAGGTGCTCCAGAGGGAATGTACTCCAGAGGGAATGTGCTCCAGAGGGAATGTGCTTGGAGCAATCAGGAGCAGTGGAAGGTGTCCCTGCCATGGTAGGGGTGTGACAAGATGGTCTTTGAGGTCTCTTCCAGCCCAAACTCTTCTGGGATTCTGTGTGGCACAAGCCCCAGCAATGCCAGCAGGGGTGGCAGGTTTCAGATTTGGGGGGTGGGACATGGGGGCCATACATCTGGATCCAGAGGAACCAGAATTCCAACAAAGCAAATAAACCAAACACTTAAATGTGAAGTTGTCCATTAAATGTGGAAATCTTACAGTGCTTTGTTATTAAAACAAAACAAAACAAAAACAAAAACAAAAACAAAAACAAAAACAAACAAACAAACAAACAAACAAAAAACCAAACAAACAAACAAACAAAAAAAACCACAAAAAAACCCCAAAACTAACAAAAAACCCCACCTGCAACAACAAAAAACACCACCACCACCAAAACCCCAAAAGTCACAAGGATTTGCAAGGCAGAGAAAGCAAAAGGAGAGACGAACCCATCTGTTTGATCCTTTGCTGTGTGGAAGCAGCAGAAAAATCCAAGATCTGGTGGTTTGGATTGCCTTTTAGCCTAGGAGTTAATTTTCTCAGAGCAGACACAGGAGCGACAATTCCTCCCATAAACCTGAGGGATCTTTTACATTTTGCCTGTGTTGCAGCTCAGCCATGGGCACAGAGGGCTCAACAATGCTGTCAGGATTTCACAAGATTAGTGTGGGCATGTGTGCTGGTTTGTAACCATGGTGTGCCTCAATCAATGCACAATTTTCCAAGAAAATCCCCTCAGCCAAAGGACTGGAGCCTCCTGAGCGCTGGTTGAGCTGCAGGCAGGTGCTGGTGCTGCTGCCACCAGCGAGGATTGGGGATTTCTCCTCTGGAATGCATTCAATAGCTTTCGCTGCTTCAGCCTCGCCAAATGGCCCAAGGTCCCTGTCCCCTGTGCAGGGAGGTTCTGTGTGCCCTGTGACACCTGTCCCTGTGTGCCCTGTGACACCTGTCCCCTGTGTGCCCTGTGACACCTGTCCCCTGTGTGCCCTGTGACACCTGTCCCCTGTGTGCCCTGTGACACCTGTCCCCTGTGCAGGAGGGTCTGTGTGGCCCAAGGTCCCTGTCCCTGTGCAGGAGGGGCTCACCAGAGCAGCTGGGTGCCCTGGGAGAATCCCTCGTGCAGGAATGGTGCAGCAGGCAGAGCTTCCCCCACCCTGCCCGTGTCCAAAGGGAAGGGGGAGACTGAGGAGCTCCGTGTACCACTTGTCAATATAGTGATGCAACACCAAAATCTATCTTTTCTGCTCTTCTGCCAGTTGTAAAGATGTATGAATTTTTTTTACTACTCCAAGTATGATTTTCATCATGAAAGTTGTGATTTGTAATTCTAATATTTACACAGAAATCTCTTTTTCTTCTGTCTCTCTCTGTAAAGCAATATTGGAATCAAAGTGAGGGTTTCATTTCACACAGCTTTGAAGTTGATCCTTTTGACATTTCACATTTCCATGTCATGCTTTTAATTATGAAAAAGAAGTTTCACTCATCGTCACTTCATTTTTTTTGTACATTTCCTTCACTGCTTCTTCCTCACCTCCATCAGCAAACTCAGAGAAAAGACGGGAACGGGGAGAGTTGTGGATGTTCGGGATTTGCCCAGCCAGGGAACAGCCGGAGGGTTTGAGCGGCTCTGGGGAACTGCACACACAAGTCACGAAATCTTGGGATGGTTTGGGCTGGAAGGGAGCTCAAAGCCCACCCCACTGCCCCCCTGCCAGGGCAGGAACCCCTCCCACCATCCCAGGAGCTCAGAAGGTGTTTTCCCCCGGGGAGCAGCCAGGCTGCTGTGGGAAGCGGGGATGGTTTAATCCTGCAATGGTTTAATCACCTCAGGGGCAGGGCTGCTCCTGGGGCTGCTCCTGCCCGGAGGATCCCGTCCCCAGCCCCCGGGAAGGCAGCACCACCTCCCCTGCCTGGCTCTGGGTGCTCGGGGGCTGCAGGTGCCCCCCTAAGATTGCGGGCACCGCAGAGAAGTGGCTCCTGTTCGGAACAGAGCCCCTCGTCCTCCCTGCGCGGGCACGGGGCATCCCTGGGCCGGTCCTTTCGGGGGAGCAGAGGCAGAAGGAAGGGAACGGTGACTGGGTTTGAAGCTAAACACAGCTGTGCGCAGCAAATTGAGTTTTTAAGAGTCAATGCAAAAGTGACTGTTGTGCCTGAACGAATTACTGGGAATTTCAAGCCCTTTTTCCTTCCTGGGAATCCAAGTGGCTGCTCCCACAATTCGTTTCTTTCCTTCCTTCTCTTTGCGGCCGTTCCATAACACAGAAATGTCAGAACACAACCTTTAATTACTCAGAGCAAACCTCAAAGCCAAGTGAGCCCTGGGGATGCGCGGAGTCCATCTGAAGATCCCCGGAGTGGTTTTCCCGAGCCAGCAGCCGGGTGGATCTTCGCCAGACCCGGGGAAGGAAGGCTCCTCACGGAGTTCTGCCCCTGCCCTGGACACACAGGCACAGCCCGCGGCCTCGGCCTTAATTTACCTGCAAGGTCATTTTCTCTCCCGGGTGTGCCCGTTATTCCTGCGGCTGGAACCGGCACAGCAGCTCCTGCTCAGCACACAGAGCTCGGGCTGCTCGGGAATGGGAGCGGCACCGGAGCCGGGACAGCGGGGCTGCGGGGGGAAGAGAGGAGAAGAGGAGGAGGAGGGGGAGAAGGGTGAGGAGGAGGAGAGGAAGAGGAGGAGGAGGAGAGGAGGAGGCAGCCGGGATACAGGATGATGTTCGTGGCCGTGACAGCGCTGCCCGGCCGGGCTTGTGTAACTTCATGGATAAAACACCGCGGGGAGATCTCCGCTGGCAGAGACAGGCACGGAGTCCCCGCCAGCGCCCCGGGCCCTCCTGCGCTCGGGTCAGCTCGGCCAGCACGGCCGGCAAACGGACACGGTCCGGCCCCGGCCGCTCCCCGGAGGCTGCCGGATAAAGGGAAAGGGGACCATGAACGGTGTCCCGGCCTCAGGAGCCGGGGGGCAGAGTCCACACGTCCTGGGACAGCCCTGGGACAGCCCTGGGACAGTCCTGGGACAGTCCTGGGACAGCCCTGGCACTGCCCTGGCACTGCCCTGGGACAACCCTGGGACAGCACAGGAACAGCCGTGGCACAGCCCCGGCACAGCCCTGGGATAGCCTGGCACAGCCCTGAAACAGCCCTGGAATAGCCTGGCACTGCCCTGGCACATCCCTGGCACTGCCCTGGCACTGCCCTGGGACAACCCTGGGACAGCACAGGAACAGCCGTGGCACAGCCCCGGCACAGCCCTGGGATAGCCTGGCACAGCCCTGAAACAGCCCTGGAATAGCCTGGCACTGCCCTGGCACATCCCTGGCACATCCCTGGCACATCCCTGGCACTGCCCTGGCACTGCCCTGGAACTGCCCTGGAACTGCCCTGGCACATCCCTGGCACATCCCTGGCACTGCCCTGGAACTGCCCTGGAACTGCCCTGGAACTGCCCTGGCACATCCCTGGCACATCCCTGGCACTGCCCTGGCACAGCTCTGGCACAGCCCTGGCACAGCCCTGCAGACGGATCCAGCCCAAATTCCCCTCAGCAGCTCCCTGTGCAGGGTGCAATTCTTTGCCTGGCAGTCATTACCTGGCAGACACCTTTTATTTAAACTGTGTTTATCCATTAAAGGAATAGAGTATAAAAGAATAAATAAAAGTTTTCAGGTGTCCCCAATGCAGAGGGAGTTCATGCGATAAAATACACAAAGGATCAGAGGGCTGTACCTTCCCTTGCTCCGAGTTTGTGTTTTCTAGTACAACACTGTGGGCACTGTAATCCTGCCTGCAGGAAATTGCTGCTCCCAAACCCCACTCCTGTGCTCAGATTAAAACTGTGTTAGAAATCAGGAAGTTGTTGATAAACTGCTGCCATTAATCCTTACTTAAAAATTGTACAATAATCATTTGGATGCCTCCTAAAGGGCAGCCGTGGAGATTGTGACTCAGTGTGGTTCTTTAAAGATACAGAAAAATAAGAATATCCTCAGCGGAGCCAGTTTGCTCTGTGTTCCCTGAGGATAAAAAGCTTGGAATGCACCTGCAGGAGCTGTCAGGAACCAGCACACACACCTGATGTCAATACCAGCACACACTCCTGATGTAAATACCAGCTCACACCTGTGATGTAAATACCAGCTCACACCTGTGACGTAAATACCAGCTCACACCTGTGACGTAAATACCATCTCACACCTGTGATGTAAATACCAGCACACACTCCTGATGTAAATACTAGCTCGCACTCCTGTGTCACTGGCACTGACTCATCCTACTCAGGACACAGACAGGAGCTGCAGCCACACTGGATTGTTTGATTGGGGAAAAGAAAGAGGGAAGTGTGTTTGTAAAAACAAGACAAAACAAAAAGGAAAACTAAGGTGTCCAATTGCAGAGCCCCGTGTTTGTCCCCTCTTGCCCTACAGGAACGTGTCCTCTCCTCACCGTACGTGGTGATGATGTTGGACAGGGCTGTGGGAGGGGAAGCAGACAGGCCTGTCCACAGCATTTGGGGAAAGCTCCCTGTCCTGGCCTGGCTCTGGGAATGACTCTGCTCCCTGTCAGCCCTGGGGTGCAGAGGGAGAAGTGCTGGGAGAACCTGGAATCAGAGGTGTCCAAGAGCCATCAGGATAGAGAGCCTGGAGCAGCAGATCCTGTGGGCACAGAGCAGCTGTGGGTCTCCCTCAGGCCCCTTCAGTGCAGGCTGGCCCTGACCTTATCCCAGATAACCCCTCCTTATCTGCATTCCTTCAGCACCACCTTTAGTGCCAAAGTTCCTCAGTGAGGAAGGGAGCTGGGAGCCACCTTCCAGCGCCTGAGTGTTCATCCCGTGGCTGCAGCTTGGATTGCTCAGTTTAGCTAGAACTGCAGCTCTGTTCCTTCAGTTTAGGAAAAGCATTCCCAAGAGACAGCCCTGTGCCCACGCCCAGCACTGAACGCCTGCCCCGTGTGAATCCAGCAGGGATTGACAGGGAGCCTTTATCTTCCTGCCCTGGCTGATAAGGGAGGACAGGCTGATCCCGAACAGGTGAGGGATGGGCAGGCGTTATCCTGGGATGGATGGCACAGCACGGAGGGCTCTGCCGCCTGCCCAGCCCCGGCTGATCCCACACCTGGGGATCACAGCTCTGCCCTCCCTGCCCCAGCACCCCCTGCCCCTCTGGGGGCTGGCTCGGGGCACCCCCGCCCTCTTCTCCAGCTCCTCCCCTCCCAGCTCCCGAGCACCTGGAGCGTTTGGGAGCATTTGGGAGCCCAGCCCGGGCAGGGAAGGGGGTCGGGACCGTCCCCACACGGCTTCCACGGCTCCCAGCACAGGATAAAAGCGGGAGCCGGGTCTCATTCCCTCCTTCCCTCTGCACGTCCCTGCCAGCGCAGGTGGCACCACTGTCATGGTGTCATCCCCATCAAAGGCGAGTCCCACGTTTCTCAACAAGAGGCAAGTGTTAATGTAATGGGAGAAGAGATTAAATTATGTACAACTGTTCTGACCCTTCCTGCTATACATCAGAAATGTGGAGTAGCAGGTCAGTGAATAACTGTGCAGATAAAAGAGAAGAATTCCCATCGTTATAAATTCATGAGGATTCATAGGAAAAATGACTTGTTTGTTTATGCAGAACTGCAATATTGACCTGATTACAGGAATGCCAGGAAAGCTCAGAGGAAGCCACAGGGCACAGGGATCCCAGGCAGAGGCACTCAGGAAGATTAATACCATGGCTCACCAGATGTGACAACAGCTACCCTTGGAACATGAAGATATCTCAAAGTTAATGAAGAGGTAGGAGCGAGATAATAAAGATAAACATTCCTTTTTGGGTTAGGCTGCCCCACTGCAGCCTCGTGCCACCACTAACAGGTTCTTCAAAGGCACGCTGATGACAGCTCTGCAAAGGAGAGATAATTCATCTTACCACGGGAGTGAAGAGCCAGGAGGTGCAGGATGTGGCACCAGAACACGGGTGACAGCATCCTTGCCAAGGAAGCAAAAGCCTCATTAGGGGAGAAGGGGGAGAGGGGGCTGCAGCAGCAGGGAGAGCCCGGGGAGCACGGTGAGAGCAGGGGCTGCTGCCAGGGCTGTGCTGCCAGGCTCAGGAGCCTCGGGGACAGCAGGGCAGGGCTGGCACCTCCCTGGCACTGGCTGTGTCCCACTCCTCAGTCCTGAGGGCCTGCAGGAGTTCCCCAGAGCTGAGAGCAGCCCTGCAGGGAGGCCTGGCCCAGCCCTGCAGCAGAGCTGTCACTGTGGGGAGCTGCCCAACACCACTGCCCGTGCTCCTGCAGCCAGCACCGTCACCAGACGGTGCCACCCTGCCACTGTGCTACTGTGCCGCCTTGCCATGACATTACCTTGCAGCTGTGTCACCCTGCCACTGTGTTGCCATGCCACCCTGCCATGGTGTCACCCTGCCATGGTGTCACTTGCTGCACCTGTGGCTCCCCTGCTGCCACTGCCTATCTGTCACACACCAGAGGTGACAGGTGTGGCCCAGGTTTGGGAGCAGGTGGATGGACACGTGCTGTCCCCAGCAAGGGCACAAACTGCAGGGGGGCAGGGACAGGCCAGGCCTTTCTGAGGAGCTGAGGCTTCCCGAGAGATCAGCACTGGTGCTGGGATGGAAAACCTGCCTGAAACCCGGGCACGGCCAGAGCCAGAGCAGGGGGAGGCTGCACGGGGCAGGGGTGCACCCAGAGGGGACACCTGGATGTGTGTCTGTGTGTGTGTCCGTGTGTCTGTGTGTGTGTGTGTCCGTGTGTGTGTGTGTGTGCCTGATGGCTGGGGGAAAGGGAAAGGGAAAGGGAAAGGGAAAGGGAAAGGGAAAGGGAAAGGGAGCTGTGCTGGCGCTGAGCCTGCAGGGATCCGGGGCCCGCCCGTCCCTGCAGGTCCCCACAAGTGCACTCAGCCCAGCCCCGGAGTTCCCCGGAGCCGATGGAGCCTCCCGAGGCTGCCCGGAGCGGGATTGAGCACGGCTCCGACACAGGAGCACAGCGAGCCGTAACAATTAATTACCGAGGCTGCGGCTGTACGCCTTGCTCTGTTCGTGCCCTTTCGGGCACTGGCAGATGTTTTATTCCTAAGATTTGCTGGAGCCATTTCAGCTGTTTAATTTCTCCAGCGGTGTGAGCTCCCGGAGCAGCGGGGCCGGGGGGTGGGAGCTGTGCTGGGCAGGACCCGGGCCGGGGACATCGGCATTCCCGGGGACAGGGGACAGGGGACAGGGACGCGTCCTCAGCGGGAGGCAGAGACGTGAAACAAGTAAAATTACCGAGCCTCGACAGAGAAATCAGGGAGAGATGTGTATTTTGGGAAGGCTCCATTATGCGGAGTATTACAAAACACCAATCAGTTCTGGAAATCGTGTTCAGGGAATCTGAGGGAGCAGCCAGACACCGGCGTGTCCTCTGCATGACAATGAAACCGGAGGCTGCCCTGATTAAAAATAGAGCGAGAAAAGCACAAACAGTGACAACAAGGTGGGGAAATGCCGCTTTCCCATGGCATAGCAGACATGGAAATTCAGTGGTGATGGGGCAAAAGAAGGAACAGGACCGTGGGCTGGCACAGGGGAGCTGGTACAGGGGGGGCTGGCACAGGGGGGCTGGCACAGGGGGGCTGGCAGTGCCGTTCTGGGGCTGAGGGTGACACAGGGCTGCATGACAGGGGTGTCACACAGGGCTCAGCCCCTGCCCTCCCTCCTGCCCGGGTGCTGCTGGTGCCGGGCCCCGCTGAGGTTCCCCACGGTGTGTCTGAACCCGGCATTCCCTTCCCCATACCTCAGCGAGGAAAACAAACCCAACACCCGTGCAAAGAGAGCTCCCTCCAGGACAGCTCCGGTGCAGAGCGGAGCCGCTCCGAGCCCCGCGGGGCTGGGGGAGAGGGGCTGCCCGGGGCTCGGCCTCATCCTCATCCTCATCCTCATCCTCATCCTCATCCTCATCCTCATCTTCATCCTCACCCTCCTCCTCCTCCTCCCCCCCGAACTCGCAGCACAAAGCACACCTTCCCGGGTAAGGACATCCCAGCGGGGGCAGCTGGCCGGGCCCAGTCCCCGCAGCTCCAGGAGAGCCCCAGTGCGGGTCTGGGGGTGCTGGAGGCTTCTGCGCTGTCTCAGCTCGGATTTCTTGGCACAGGAAGGAGACCTGGGAATCTCTGGCTGAGGCCGGAGCCTCCTGCAGCAGCCCCGCGGTGATCGCTGCGAGCAGCCGCGTTTGGATCCACCTGCGTGCTGAACCGAGCCGAGCCGAGCACACACGGGCTAAATCCTGCTCCAGCCTGGCACGGGCCGGATCCCGCTCCAGCCTGGCACGGGCTAAATCCTGCTCCAGCCTGGCACGGGGACTCTGGCATCCCACATCAGGCTGGCACGGGCTGATTCCCACCCCCTGCTCCAGGCCCGGACTGGCACTGACCTGGGGGCAGCATCTCCCGGGGAACCGGGAACCGAGCCTGGGGACTCATGGGGGGTCCCTGCCCTCCCACAGCCCCCTCGGGTCCCGCTGCCCTCTCCCTGCCCCGGGCCGTGCCCTTGCCCCTCGCTGCCTCAGCTCACTCTGCTCTCAGCCTCTCGGGGGCCAGCAATGAGCCAGCCAAACATTTCATATCCAGAAATCAAAAATGCCTGGTTTGTTTCTCAGCTCCACCCTATCTTTATGAAAAAATACATTTTAATAAAAGAGGAACATCTTCAGTTAACGAATGCTGAAATTATTTAAAGGGATTTTTCATATTTACCTTCATAAATCTTTTGCATGGAAAGTAGCAGTCTCCTAGAAGGAAAAAAGTCAGTAGCCCCTTGATGTGGTGCAAGACAATAATTTTGGATTTTGCTTTCCATCTTTTCTATTTTTCTCTGTATCAAATTTTCTACTGATTAATAAATAATTTTATATAATACTTTGTATAATATATAGATTTTGTATTGAAAAGGCAGCAAAAGTTTCTGCCAAAACATTTTGCCAAGAATTTTGTGTTAAGCCTTTCCAGCAATGTTTTCCTTGGGCTGGCAGTGAGGCTGAGCTGTCGGGGCAGGAGGCAGTGAGGACAGCAGATGTGTGGGGCAGGAGGCGGGGGGCACAGCAGATGTGGGGGAGGGGCGGCACGGTGGAGCACAGACG
>WEIU01017645.1:249648-260043 GCA_013389925.1 Aegithalos caudatus | reverse complement strand
TGGGGCAGGAGGAAGTGAGGACAGCAGATGTGGGGCAGGAGGCACAGAGGACAGCAGATGTGTGGGGCAGGAGGCAGGGGGCACAGCAGATGTGGGGCAGGGGCTGCACGTTCCTGCAGAGCCCCCCGGCTCCGCTCTCCGGCGTGAGCTGCCATTCCCAGCCTGCAGAGCAGCTCTGACTCACTTTAATTTAATTTAATTTAATTTATGCCGGGTGCAAGGCTAAGGAGTGTCTGCAATTATCCAGTCAAGTCTGTTACTGGAGACCGGAGCCGAGTGCATTCAGCAATGGAATTCCAGAGTGATTTCAGCTCCTCTCCAGTCCCCAGTGACACTCTCCTAGCCGGGGTCTCCGGTAAATCCATTCCCGGTGCCCCCAGTTTGTCCCCAAGCCCCACCCGGGCTTTGAGGGGGGCTCGGGGTGCCGCAGCCTGCCCGGGTCACCCGGGATGGGCCAGACCCTGCTCAGGGAGCAGCACTCGGATCCTCACCGCTGGGGTTCGGGTTTAACTGTTTGTAGCCACTGAAAAAATCCATTTAATTAACCGCGGGGAGCGCTCCCTCCCCTGTGTGCCGCTTTCTGCTGCGGGTCTGCCTCTGACTGAGCATCCCGGAGCATCACCGTCCTTTGAAACCTCCTTTATCCCTGCTCACAAAGCACCATTGAGAGCTGGAAGATGGATTAGGGTGCAGTGATTCTAGGAGTCTATGGACTGTTCTCATTAAATACCTGGGGAACAAAGAAAAGTTTTATTTTTAACACAAAGTTACCCACTCTGATATCTGGTAATATTTTCCTTTGAAATGATCTGTGTTCTTGCTTGGATGAAATAACATCAGCTCTTGTGGGCAGGGAATTTACATCCTGACCAGGCTGCAGCATGGGCTCACCTCAGAGTTTTGCATAACCACAGAAACAAAGTAATTAATTTACACATTAAAAATGAACTCCTGTAGCAAAGTGTCATATTCCAGCAGCAGCAGCAGCTCACGGGGTGTGTGAGGGCAAAGGGAACCAGCCCCAGCTGCCAGGTCTCCTCCTTCCATCACACAGCCAAGAGACCAAGGCCTTGTGCAGGAACTGGGGTCGGTTTCATTCTAAAACTTGGTTTTTTTCCAACCCAAAGTGACTCTGTGATTCTATAACATTTTATGGAAAATGCTGCATCTTTACTGCACTCCTGAAGTTTGGGGTTATGGCATAGCTCCAGTTTAAGAAAGGTCCAGCAAGATTAGGGAAATAAATGGGTTTTTTGTTTCATTATTTTTTATCTTCTTGACAATAATTAAAGCAATAGAAATAAACCCAGAAAAATCTACCTGAGTTGGCTTTTATCAGCACAGAAGAGCCAATTTGGTGGGCTCTGTCTTTTCTTGGTAAAGCCCTTCAGCACTTCATTTTGAAAAATTTAAAATGCAAATGTTTCAAAATTAAATATAGATTTTTTTTTTTAATGGACATAAATTTCTCTATCTCCTGGACAAGGTTTCGACATTTACTAAAGTTTGACCAATTCTCTAGTGCTGTGCCAACCTCCTATTTTTGGCCTGTGTTATTTTATAAACAAAATAAAATGCATGACCAAGGCCCACCTTCATCCTTAGGCAGAAAGAAGAGAAAATGCTATTTTATACGATACCTCTGTGTGCCTGCTGACCTCCCACAGCCAGGAGGGACAGAGTTTATTGCCCTGCCACGTCCTTCCCTCTGCCAGGACTTTGCGTGACAGCACCAGGCTCCGCGCTGTGCCCGCGGCTGTGGCAGTGGCTGGAGGGGACAGAGCCACCAGGGCCTGAGCTGTGTCACCTCCTGGGAGCTGTGTCACCCCCCAGACTCAGCTGTGTCACCTCCCCGACTGAGCTGTGTCACCTCCCTGACTGAGCTGTGTCACCTCCCTGACTGAGCTGTGTCACCTCCTGGGAGCTGTGTCACCTCCCAGACTGAGTTGTGTCACCCCCAGACTGAGCTGTGTCACCTCCTGGGAGCTGTGTCACCCCCCAGANAGCTGTGTCATCTCCTGGGAGCTGTGTCACCTCCTGGAAGCTGTGTCACCCCCCAGATTGGGCTGTGTCACCCCCAGACTGAGCTGTGTCACCTCCTGGGAGCTGTGTCACCCCCCAGATTGGGCTGTGTCACCCCCAGATTGGGCTGTGTCACCTCCCAGACTGAGCTGTGTCACCCCCAGATTGGCTGTGTCACCCCCAGACTGAGCTGTGTCACCCCCAAATTGGGCTGTGTCACCCCTGTGACCATAGCCAGGCTCCCCTGAGGGTGCTGCTGCCCTGGAGGGGACAGAGGTGCCTGGGGTCCCTCGAGAGCTCCGTGCCCAAGGAAAGGGAAGTTTTGGAGCAGACTTTGTCAGTCCCAGGGAAGCAAAGGCAGCTGGCAACCCCAGGGCTCCCGGAGCTCCAGGTGAGCTTTCCTGTGCCAGGTTCATGGGAGCTCAGCTGGGGACACGCCCTGCTGGCTGGCTGAGGTTCTCTGCATTAGCCTGACAAATTCCAGCTGCATTTATTTCAGTGTCCTGAATGGAAAGAAAGGTATTGAAAATTATGAAAATTAAGGTAAGACAGAAAAGACCAGGTTGGAAAGGGCTTGGAGCAAATTGGTCTAGTGGAAGGTGCCTGCCCATGGCAGGGATGGAACTAGGTGAGCTTTAACTTCCCTTCCAACCCAAAATACTTGTTTCTGGACTGTATGAAAGGAATGCTAAAAGGTTTCCTCTCTTTAAAAATCCCTGTAAACTAGTCCAAATTTTGCAAAGATATATAAAAGCTGCAAAGAACTTACAGGTGAAATTAAAAGTAAATATGAAAGGAACATCTTCATAATGTCAAACAGCTGGATGCAAGGCTACATAGGGCACCTGTAAACACAGGCCAAAAAGCAGAAAACAAATGACATCCATGTAAATATTTTCTTACATTTCCAGTCATGCATGGATCTCAAATAACAGGCTGAGTCTTTGGAGCTGAGTCCTGGAGACAAAGTAATTTATTCAGACAGCAGTGGTCAGCCCATGGACAGGTCTTCAAGGGAATTTAGAATTATTCTGCTACAGCTACTGATCAAAGCAGGTCAGGATCCCATGGGAGCAACACCCAGGTTCCTGGAGGGGAATTCCTGATGTGATCTCTGGGTCCCTGCACGGAGCTCTGCAGGCAAACAGAGTCTGGGGTCTGGAGCAGATGATGTGGATGTGCAGCCTGGGTGCTGTGAGCTGCCAGGTCCTTCCATGCTGCCCATTCCACATCCCACTACTGCATCACTTCAATGATCAGTTATTCCTGAGACTTGGCAGTTGCTTTATGTAATTAAATCTTTACTCAGTATCACAGAATCATGGAGTCATAGGCTGGTGTGATCATAGACTCCCAAAATCACCCAATTCCAGACTGGTTTGGGTTGGAAGTCTTAGAGCCCACCCAGTGCCACCCTTGCCCTCCCACTGTCCCAGGCTGTCCCCAATGTCCAACCTGGCCTTGGGCACTGCCAGGGATCCAGGGGCAGCCACAGCTGCTCTGGCAATTCCAGCCCAACCAGGAATTCCCAATCTACTATCCATCCCTGCCCTCTGGCACTGGGAATCAATTCCCTGTGTCCTGCCCCTCCAGATTCCCAAAGTCCCTCTCCAGCCTTTGCAGGCCCCTTTGGGAATCCTTTTACTCTGCTCTTGCTGTCTTAGATGTTTCCCTGTCTATATTTTCTCTGCACAGATTTGGGTGTCAGAGGCAGGTCCCTGCACACACAAAACCAGGAGATCTTGGGCTGGGAATGTTGGTTGGGGCCAACTGCCACAGAACAGGCAGTGTGCTTGTATTTTTTTTAAATACTCCAGGAGATTCAGCCTCTCCAAAGTGCTCCTCATCCCTCAGTGCAGCCAAGACCTCCCAGTGCTCCTTCCCCGCGGTGTCCTGGCCCAAGGGCTGGCACTTGTGCACAGATGGGGACGAGCCTCCTGTCCCAGCACAGGCAGAACTGAACTGTGCCCAGAGCAGCAGTTCCATGTCCCTGAGAGGGTCACAGGGCAAACTCCAATGTCCCCCTCGGGGCCATGCTTGGCTCAAACCTGTCACCAAAGCTGCTGTGAGGTGGGGAATGGACAGGAGAGGAGGGCAGAGCCCGAGCCCTGTCCCTGTCACTGCCCAAACCCGGACAGGAGCCCTGCCACAGACACTGCCCCGGCACGAGGGTGGCACGGAGGCTTAGGAAGCAGGGATTAGCATCTTCCCACTCACAGACCTGGACAGAAAGGCACTGGAGAGCCCAGGGAATTGTATAATTAACAGTGAACTTAATAGCAAACCTCTTTGATATCTCAGTGCACCGTTTGCACAAAAATAGCTGTTCCCTTCCCAGCCGGCACATCTGAAGTGCAGATTAACAGATTCTACATTTCACATTTCCAAAATTCAGTGGCTTTTACCCCTACAATTTATTAGCTTCAGATGTGCATCTCCAGTCCCAGAGGAGCTTAACGTGAGCTGGAAGGCTGAGCCCTGGCAGGATCAGTGGCAAACTAACAAGGTCAGTCCCATCCTCCCGTTTCCATGGCGATCGCTCTGATAATACGGAACGTGGCAACACCAGCCTTCCCCCAGCTCCTCAGCTCAGCTCCCGGCTTTGTCTGCCTCCCTTGGAATGGGGCTGAGATAAAAGGGAGCTCACAGAGAGAGGGGAGGGCGGTGGTGCTGTCTGAGCCCGTGCTGGGCACCCGGGCCCTGCCCTCAGGAAGGTGAGTTTTCACAAAGGATTCCTTCCAAGGGCCTGCTGTGTGCTGGAAAGGTTCAACCTGCGCTGAGGCTGCACTTGGCCAGCTGAATCCTGCCACAGATCATGGGCTTGAGTTTTATTCTGTTCATCAGCTTGTCTTTTCTCCACTACAATATTTCTCTTGCTCAGTTATGAGGACATATCCATGCTGGGAGTAAAATGGCCAGAGGGTGCCAAAGCATTTTTGGTGCAGGAAAAGGAGTGGGTCTAGTACCCAAAATATTCCAGGAGAGGATGATGCTGTGGCACAGCCCCAGGCAGCCTCTCCCAGCTGCCAGAGAGGGGACAGGCAGAGGGGCTGGCATGGCTCTGCTCCCCTGAGTGGGGACTCCACCTTCCAAGGAAGGGTGAGAGTTTGTCACAAAAAAATCCTACTTGTGTCTGAAAATAAAAGCTTTCCAAACCTCAGCTCTTTGGAACGAAAGCCAGCTCTGGTGGGTGTATATCAAGATTTAGGAGTTTAAACTGCTCATGGAACAAGGTTTCTGGCATAGATTAAATAATCCAAAAGTCTGTGATGCAATACAGTGTTTTCACCAGGCAGAACTATTGCCTAGTTCATTGAGAACTATGGAATTATTTCAGAATTGCAGGAATACATGTGTTTGTGTATCTGTGTGTAAATACTCAGTACAGACATCTGTGAATTCCGGTGTGGATCCCTCAAGCACTCCACATCCCGTCCCTGGGGAGCAGACACATCAGCTGCTCTGCCTGCAGGCCTGCCTTGCTTTCCCTGCCTCGGTTTTCATCTGCTGTGCCAGTTTTCAGTGTTTGTCAAGGCTGGGAGAGGCTGGGACACCACCAGGAGCAATCCCAGGAGGGCACAGCCACCCCCACCGGGTGCTGCAGGGGGGAAGTGCTGGGACAGGGAGTGAGGAGACCCAGGGAGCTGGGGAACCTTGGGGGACTGGGGAGAACCAGGGAGCTGGGGAGAACCAGGGAGTGAGGAGACCCAGGGAGCTGGGGAGGCCTGGGGGAGATGGGGAGAACCAGGGAGCTGAGGAACCTTGGGGAGCTGGGGAGACTTGGGGAGCCGGGGAACCTTGAGGGGGGAGATGGGGAGAACCAGGGAGCTGAGGAACCTTGGGGAGCTGGGGAGACTTGGGGAGCCGGGGAACCTTGAGGAGCTGGGGAAACTCGGGGAGCTGGGGAACCTTGGGGAGATGAGGAGCCACAGGGAGCAGCCCCAAGCCCCATGCCCCAGTCCTGGCCCTGAGCAGCTCCAGCAGCCCCATCCTGCAGCAGGAAAGGCCCCATCCATGTCCACCCCTGGCAGTTTGGTGCTTGCCTGGCTCAGCTCCACCTGCCACAGGAGTGGGAGTGCTCCGGGCAAGGCTGGACAGGGCTGGGGAAACCCAGTCTGGTGGAAGGTGTCCCTCACATGGAAAGGGGTGAGAGGAGTTTTAAGGTCTCTTCCCACCCACACCAGTCTGTGATCAGACTACAGCCCAGCATTTTCTTGTGCACAGAATATGCCACTCCAAGAGAAATTGGGCAGAATTTGCAAATGATTTACCCGGAAAGGAAAGAAACATTCCTAGAACACTGAGTGCCTTGTAAAACCTCCTTCCGAAGGGACTCATTGAGGGAACAGCCAAATGGGATCAGGAATGAGGAGCAGCTCCCAGACACCTAAACACATCAGTTATGAGCATTGTTCTGCAGCCCGAATGGAGAGATATAAAATGGATATGTCATTGTGGTGCATTATATTATCATATTTTAAAGCTACCCTCAACTGTAACAAGCTCTGAGGTGTTTTCTAGAATGATGAAGTATTTAATAAAAGTAAGACAAAGAGTCACTGGAGACCTCAGTGGCTTGTGTGCCCTTTGAAACACATTACTGGTCCAAAAGATATTAGCTTAATCCTCTCTTCTGGTTAAACTGTGATTCATCGTCTGAAGGAGAAAGATTTCAATGTATCCGCAAAACCCTTTTAGTTTCATTCTGAATATCTGGATAACATTTCCATACAATTCTTGTTCCCCCAGTGCAGCAAAGGAGACACATTATAAAGGATCCATTGTCTGGCAAGGATATTTCATCACATGAAAGGGGACAGAGAGCAGCTCCTAGACTTTGGGGTGTGACTGCTCCCCGCAGGTCCCACATCCATCATTCTGCAGCCTCTGAGCTCCCAGGGCTGCTCCTGCCCTGCCTCCCTGCCAGCCCCAGCAGGGCACGGCCTGGGGCCCTTGTGCCAGGCCCAGTGCCCATGGCAGCCAAGCCTGGACTCCAAAGGCACGGCTGGGATGAGCCCATGAGTGTGACTGCATCTGTGAGAACCTCACAGTCTGCCCTGCTCAGGCTGCCTTTGGCTCTCTGAATCCTCCCTGCTCATGCTGTGCCCAAACACGTCCTGCAGACACCACATCCCAAAGCCAAAGGAATGTTTGCAGTGACATCCCCAGCACCAGGACCCTCAGCTGCCCAGGGACACTCACAGCCACCAGCTGCAAAGCAAGGCACGCTTCTCCTGGCTGTGTCCTTCCTTCTCCTTCCCTCTCTGGCATCAGGATCATTCCCCCAGCACCAGCACAGGCAGCTGGGCTTCTGCTCTCACCAGTGTCAGACCAGAACATCCCTTCACCTGTGGGCTGGATAAGTAGCTCCAAAGCCCCAGAAAATGAAATTAAACCCAGACCCAGGCGAGGTACCCAGCCTAGTGATCAGCGCTGGGACTGGGGCACCATGACCTTGGCACTGCCTGCCCTCAGGCACAGGTGACATTTCTCATCTTTGTTCCAGCTGCAGAAATATTCTTTTCTCTTTCTCTGCTCCCATTGTTTGCACGACAGCCACTAATGACCTTTTTCTCTCAATAATATAATATAACTGTAAGAAGCCAGCACTGAATCAACCTAACCTGTATTTAACTGGAGTTAGGGTTTTTTTCCAGACCTGCTGAATTTTCTCTGAGCATCCCACCTCCCTCAGCATAAGTCTCCAGCTCAGAGCAATTAACCTTTTTCTTTCCCTCTGCAATGCCTGAATTTCAGCTTATTTTATTTTCAAAAGAAATTATATTCTCTGAACATGCAACAATCCTATAATTAAAATAATTTGCCCTTGTGGCACAGGGGTTGCATAATTGGCAGGGAAGGATACTTGATATTTTAATAACCGTGAGGCATGTGAGAAATTTTTCTCACCTTCAGCTGCCTGTGAACAGGAGCTGCTATGTTTTACAGCTTCACAATCCTCATCAGTCCTTCTGACGAGTCATTTTCCCACAACTTTATTTTCCAAATGACCCAGTATCTCACTAAAATAAGATGAACTCCTTCGCAAAGAAAATCAGTGATTTCCTACAGTACCTGACTAAGAAATTGTGCTTGCTCAACTGCTACACACAATGGCAAAACACTAAAAAGTGAAGATGGGAATGAAAGAGCCAAGTCTGGAAGTGGAAAGAGTCACTGATGTCTGACTCCAGGAATGTCCCAGGCCCCGAGCCAGGCTCTCACACAGGACTCCTTCTAGCATCACCAATGGCATTGTCCATCACCAACAGCATTTTCCATCACCAACAGCATTGTCCATCACCAACAGCATTGTCCATCACCAACGGCATTGACCATCACCAACAGCATTGTCCATCACCAACGGCACTGACCATCACCAACAGCATTGTCCATCACCAACAGCATTGTGCATCACCAATGGCATTGTCCATCACCAATGGTATTGTCCATCACCAACAGCATTGTCCATCACCAATGGCATTGTCCATCACCAACAGCATTGTCCATCACCAATGGTATTGTCCATCACCAGTGACATTGTCCATCACCAACAGCATTGTCCATCACCAGTGACATTGTCCATCACCAACAGCATTGTCCATTACCAGTGACATTGTCCATCACCAGTGGCATTGTCCATCACCAATGGCATTGTCCATCACCAACAGCATTGTCCATCACCAACAGCATTGTCCATTACCAATGGCATTGTCCATCACCAACAGCAGTGTCCATCACCAATGGCATTGTCCATTACCAACAGCATTGTCCATCACCAATGGCATTGTCCATCACCAACGGCATTGTCCATCACCAATGGCATTGTCCATCACCAGTGACATTGTCCATCACCAATGGCATTGTCCATCACCAATGGCATTGTCCATCACCAGTGGCATTGTCCATCACCAATGGCATTGTCCATCACCAATGGCATTGTCCATCACCAACAGCATTGTCCATCACCAACAGCATTGTCCATTACCAGTGGCATTGTCCATCACCAAAGGCATCTCCAATGACATCACCAAAGGCATCACCAAAGGCATCCCCAAAGGCATCTCCAATGACATCACCAACACCATCACCAAAGGCTGTGTCAGTACCAGGGTTGTGTCAAAGCAGCACGGGGAGGGCATTGCAGATTTTCCATGCCCCTCAGTATAATGCCAGCCAATGCTTAGCTCAGTGCAGAGACAAACATGAAATATTAATGCATCTTTCTCGTTAGAAAATGAGAAGTGTTGCTTTAAATGAGTGGAAGAAGCATAAAACTGGAAAAGAAGCAGCACAGAAATTAAATTATTGTTTCTTTAGTCTTGTTTTCTTTTTGCTATGGACCGTTCACAGCTGAAATAGCAGAGGGATAATGAAGTGAAAGTTGCTTATATATTTCTTTTTATGTGTATCCTGTGAAAAAATAAGCCATTATTATCCTACACTAATACATTTCAGACTAGAATGCAAGATAAGGATGTTGGGTTGTGGGATGTCAGTCTGTGATGGTTCAAAGGATGAGGGGTATTTTTCACTGCAATGAAGAATCACATTGGATTCTCTGTATCTTCATTTTCATTGAAAAGATAACACAGAATAAACAGTTCTAAGGTAAGCACAAAGAAATCAATGGCATACACATCTTCTGCTGGAATGTACAATGGGTGGCATATTTTTAATAGTGGTACTTCAGAAAATGATATAATAAAAATGCACACAACATCTCTTTGAGCTGCTATTGCTGCTGGTTACAGCTGAAATCACAGACCTTAATCCTGCCAGCCTCCTCCCCAGCATCCTGAACCCACAAACCAGCTCAGGAAGGTTTCCAGCACTTCCATGGAGGCAGCAGCCCCAGGTCTGCACACGTGCTCAGGATTCGAGAACTGTGCAGTGTCACTGGTCTGGGCAGAGCCCAGGGCAGTCCCAGGTCTGAGCTGATCCTTCCTTTAGAACCACAGAATCCCAGAATGGTTTGGGTGGGAAGGGACTTCAAATCCTCCCCATTGCCACCCCAGCCATGGCAGGGACACCTCCCACTGTCCCAGGCTGTCCCCAGTGTCCAACCTGGCCTTGGGCACTGCCAGGGATCCAGGGGCAGCCACAGCTGCTCTGGCAATCCCAGCCCAGCCAGGAATTCCCAATCTCCCACCCATCCCTGCCCTCTGGCAGTGGGAGCCATTCCCTGTCCTGTCCCTCCATCCCTTGTTCTCCACTGGTAACAAATGCCATGAGGATCCCCCAAAACACCTTTTGGAAGTGACTGGAGGAGTGGGAGCATTTAAAAGGGAATCACTCTTGTTCCCCAGGGCAGGGGAGCAGAGGTATTTGGGGGGGCAGGGGCATTTGGGGGGCAGAGGGATTTGGGGGGCA
>WEIU01017645.1:230321-243851 GCA_013389925.1 Aegithalos caudatus | reverse complement strand
TTTTTTTTTTTTTTTTTTTTTTTTTTGACAAAAGCTCAGCGACAAAACTGGTGAACAAATTGCTTTTGTGATTTCCCTGAGGATCTGTCACTCTCCCTTCTGTCGAGGCCCAGGTTTGCTGCCCCACACGCTTGGTGGGTGCTGGGTGTGCATCCAGGGGCTCCTCCAGCATCCCCTGGCTCCTCCAGCATCCCTTGGATCCGGGCACTTCCTNTTGCTGCCCCACACGCTTGGTGGGTGCTGGGTGTGCATCCAGGGGCTCCTCCAGCATCCCCTGGATCTGGGCACTGCCCAGCCCTGGCTTCTCCAGCATTCCCTGGCTCCTCCAGCATCCCCTGATCCNCCTGGATCCGGGCACTTCCTAGCCCCGGCTCTTCCAGCATCCCCTGGATCCGGGCACTGCCCAGCCCTGGCTCCTCCAGCATCCCCTGGATCCGGGCACTGCCCATCCCTGGCTCCTCCAGCATCCCCTGGATCCGGGCACTGCCCAGCCCCGGCTCTTCCAGCAGCCCCCAGCCCAGCCCAGCAGCCTGGCCTCGCAGTAAAGCTTGTGCTCCCAGAACATCTCCTTATTAATTTCCCGAGTTTATGGAGTCAGCTGTCACATAGCAGCAGCTCCTCGTCTCTGAAGGAACACGCCATGCATGCGGAATGATTGCAAGAATATGTACCCTCAGGACATATTATTTTCTTAACTAAAATTCAAGTGCATACTTATTACCCAAATCTTTGTCTCAGAAACAGCTTTGCCTTCACATGACGGAATTACAAACCACCAGACAGCTTTTAGGACTTGTACGCAGAACTGCTTTTTAGCACGGCTTTTGTAGTTGTCTTATTTATCTAATCTCCATGAGTCCTAATTCCTTTAGGATCACTTTCTTCTTTCTACATTTCATCTCACCGAAACAAATTAAAAAATCAAAAAACAATGGAAAAAACAGAATCAAGCTCCTGCTCCAGCCCAGAGTTGATGCAGTGCTGACATAATTTGGATTTGTTGCACCATTTCTAACAGGAATAGACAGACACAGTACCTATGAAGGGAGTCCCCAGGCTAAAGACTCAGGCAAAACATCTCCCTTGGAAAGGAGCAGAATGGGAAGGTTCAAAACAGGAGCAAGAGGAGGTGGAGTCCCCATGCCTGGGGGGATTTAAATCCCTGTGGATGTGGCACCTGGGGACAGGCTCAGGGTGGCCCTGGCAGGGCAGGGCAAGGGCTGGACTCGATGGCCCCAGTGACTTTTCCAGCCCAAACAATTCTGTGCTTCCATTCCAGGAGCTGATCCCAGTGTTCACATGGGCACTGCGGAGCAGAGCCAGGCTCTGTGTGCCCCTGCCCACCTGTGCTGACTTTTACAGGTGCAGCTGTGCCAGGGCCACTGCCTGAGGACAGGGCACAGCCTGGGCACCCCGGGCTCCTTTCCATCTGCACACCCTGCAGCCTGTGTGGCACACCTTCCCAGCTGGGCGATGGGAGCAAACCAAGGACAAAGTGAGATTTGTGACTGCAGACCTGTGACAGTCAGGAACCAGCCTGGGAATGTTTAATCCATGAGAAGTTTGTATTACAAAAGCACAAAAATGAGAGATTTAAACAGTTTGCACCTCTGGAGAAATATTTCCTTTCCCTTACTGTCACTTCAGCAGCAAAACACTGAAGCTTGTACTGTTCTGATTGGCCAGAACACCTACAAAGTGATATTAACAGTGATGTTGCAAGGTGTTCCATCAAGATGGGACACAGACAGCTGAGCCATAAACTTCTGTGAGGAAATGCTGCTGGAACTTGGTATCTTCTGAGTCTGCCCATCACTTTGCTTTTGCAGACTGAGTTGGGACAGGGATGACAAAGTGCAGCTGAGATGTTGCTGTGCCAAAGCCCATCTTTTGTATTGCAGTCACAGCAGAGTTTCCTCAGCCCATGGCTCTGCCTGTGGCTGGGACAGGAGCAGTGACAACACCTGAACCTGTCCTAGGCCAGCAGCAGAACAGGACATGACTCCAGCCCTGAGGCTCAAAACTGGGATGTCCATCAGGATAAAAGGTGGACAAAAGAAAAAGGATGAGTGGACCTGAAGAGTTCAGGTGCACCTAAAGCAGGTGAGAAAGGGAATTTCTGGGGAGTCTGGGACCAAGGTTCTCCAAGGAGCTGCTCTCACTAAGCTACTTCCTTTCTTTATTGAAAGCCTTCAGCCTTCAGACTTTCTGTCTGAAGAGGAATCAATAGGGAGAAAATTTGGGTGAAAAAGCAAAACGAGTGTATTTTCAGCACACAGAAACAGGGCAGTGACCATGTGGAGAAAAGAGCTGGCCACGGGACAGCAGACTTGTTTCTACAGCTGCATCACAGCCCAAGGAATATGATCCTTGTCAGATGAGTCCATCCATTTTTAATAAGCAGTCTGAGGTAGCTGAACTCCAGTTTCAGGTCAGATATCAGCCCTTCAATACCAGCTGGCTCCTGAAGCTGCTCAGAGTGCTCAGTGACGCCGTGGAGCTGCAGGGGAGGGATGAGGCTGCTCAGGGAGCTCTGGGATGCTGGGGCATCCCCTGGGATCTGAGAGCTGCCACAGCCCAGAGCTCCCCCCTGCTGAAAGCTCTGCTCCCCTCCTGCCCTCCCTCCCTCCCCAGAGCTTCCCCCATCCCTGGGCTTGCACAAAGCTCAGCTCCCTTGGGACCCAGGGCAAGGAGAGGCCGGAGCACCCAGCAGCACTGGGGGTTTGGGGCTCCCACTGTCCCAGGCAGGGCAGGGGCTGTCCTGGGGACACCAGAGCCATCCGTGGGACACACAGAATGTCACCACGTGGCAATGTGAGCCCGGGTGACACTGCAGGGCCCTTGCCCTGCCTGGACAGGTCCCTACAGCCATTTACTGAAGTGCCACCACTGTGTCCCCTCCCCGGGAGCGCCCACGGAGCAGCACATCACCAGGACCTCCGAGTGCTGAAACAAACCCTGCTGCCCCAACGAGCAAGGACAGGGCAAGGATTAGTTCCACATCACAATGACATTTATCCACCCCTGGAAAATTACTGATAATTCATATTGATTTGTGGCCTGGGTGCAGTGAGTCGAAACATCAAATCCAGAGATCCTGTGAGCTGAAATTACAGACACAGCTGAGCTGAGCTGAGCTGAGCTGAGCTGAGCTGAGCTGAGCTGAGCTGAGCTGAGCTGAGGATGGAAATGGGTCCCTTCCTGTTGTGCTGCACCACCCCCACAAGGTTTGCATTTCCTTTGTCTTTGAAATGGAATATTTCCTCAATGTCCTCTCTGCCAGAGCTGTTGCAGGTAGGCCCTCCTGCCCCCAGGACAGGGATGAGGTGAGTTTCTCACACCACCCACACTGGCATCATGTGTCTAGCAGGGAATGTCTGATCCCAAACACTGGGGTGAGCACAGACAGGACATAGCTCACGCTATTGGGGGCTTTATTAAGATTCTTCACTAACACTCTGAGAAGCAGCTGTGAGCAGAAGCTGTGGGGCAGAGAGGGCAGCACGACCTGGCCCACCACAGCCACAGGAGAGCAGGGTCTGGCTGAGGGGACGTGGGGAAGTTCTGCTTAACCACGGGGGTGTTCTTGGGCGACAGGACAGAACACAAAACAGTGAAGCTGAAGGTAGGGAGCAGCAGGAGAGGAAGGGGAAGGAAGCCATCAGCCCCCTGAGCAGCCCCACAGTGTCCCCAGGCCGTGTGTGGAGCCCCCCAAGCAGCAGCAAGCTCCAGGGTGAGCCCAGTGCCCCAGGCAGACTCCACCTTCTCCCTGGTGTCCTTCCACCCTCCTGGCACGGCTGAGGGCATGGATGCTCGGATCCTGGCAGCCTGGGGCAGTCCCAGTGCTGCAGGGTGAGCCCAGCCCCAGAGCAGGGTGTGAGTGGGCTCAGGGGGGCACAGCAAAGCCACACTGGGGGTGCCCTGCACCGAGCCCCCAAACCCACAGGAGCTGTCGTGCTGACAAGTCACTGCTCTCCTGCTTCCCTGCAGGCCCTTTCCCCTCACAGGAACACCTTCACCCCCAAAAATCACCTGCTCAGCCCCTGAGTGGGTGCAGGACCTGGGAATGAGCCCCAGGAGCCCAGGACCCTCTGCCCCCCAGGGTGGGCACCTCCCTGCCCTCACCCCGGGACCCTCTCCCCCCAGGGTGGGCACCCCCCTGCCCTCCCCCTGCTCCTCCCTGCCCTGCTGCCCTGCACATCCTCCAAACACCCAGTGCCTTCCTAAGGACATTTTCCCACTGAAAAACGGGGCTGCCTGTGGGGCTGGAATTCTGTTACAGGCTGATCTCTACACAGCAGACACGTGTCTGTGATTTATCTACACAGGCTGAGTTCTCGAGGCTACAGTTTTTAATCAGCACTATTTGCATTACATAACGTCTTTTATTTCAGCCTGCATTTTGGTTTAATTAGTTCTTTGTTAAATACATCAATGGCGATTCTACCCTGCCAAGCAATTCCAGATTAATTGCATTTGTCAAATCTTCTTCTTTTCCTTGTTTCTCATTTTTTCCTGTGTTCCAAGGAGGCGGCGCATTTGGAAATTAATGGTATTTTCAAATCATTACATTGTACAAACTCATGGGCATAGTTCAAATAATAAACCTGAATATTCCCAGCTCTGTTTGTTCCTCTCCAGCCCAGGAGGGTGGAAGTCTGGCTGTACTTTACACTGATGTTATTCCTACTGTGACCCTGGAAAGGAACTCTCCAGGAAAACCAGGACAGCAGCCCAGGGCAGATCTCCCTCTCCAAGTTTTGCCGTGTTTCTCACCCTGACAGGGTGGGATTTAACGTCCATGATGAGATAAATACACACCCACAGACCCATCAGGGAGGGTGGGCTGCACCTGGGGTCTCCCCACACACAGCAGGAGGTACCTGATCCTTGGGGATGCTCTGACCCGCCAGGAAAAGCAGAACAGGACTGAAAGGACAGGATTTCAATTTCCAGAAACTGAAAGAGAAAAAAGATAGTAGAAGAAAATATAAAAATAAACTGTAGATAATGCAGACTATAATTACTGGCAGAGACAATTTAGTGATAGGATATTTTAGACATGGAGTGACAGGACAGGGGAGAATGGCTTCCCAGTGCCAGGGAGAAGGCTTGAATGTGATACAGGGAACGGGATAAGGGGTTAAATGGGATACAGGGAATGGGATAAGGCATTAAATGGGATACAGGGAATGTGATAAGGGGTTAAATGGGATACAGGGAACAGGATAAGGGGTTAAATGGGATACAGGGAATGTGATAAGGGGTTAAATGGGATACAGGGAACAGGATAAGGGGTTAAATGGGATACAGGGAACAGGATAAGGGGTTAAATGGGATACAGGGGAGGAATTGTTCCCTGGCAGGGTGGGCAGGCCCTGGCACAGGTGCCCACAGAAGCTGTGGCTGCCCCTGGATCCCTGGCATTGCCCAAGACCAGGTTGGACATTGGGGACAGCCTGGGACATTGGGAGGTGTCCCTGCCATGGCAGGGATGGCACTGGGTGGGATCTGAGGTCCTTCAAACCCAGACCAGTCTGGGATAGGATTCTGTGTCCACGTGAGGGTCACTGTCACCAGGGACAGCCCAGAGCATGTTCTCTGACTGCCATGCAGGAGCAGGAGTTCCTGGGACAGAGCTGCTGGAGCAGCCAGTGCCCAGGAACAGACAAGAGGTTCATAAAGACCATTTTGGCTTTGGTAAAGTAGTTTCCAGCCAGTGACAAAGTGCAGAGGTGATCCAGGGCACAGGGGATCCAGAAACACAATTCCTCTCCCTGGCTGGCCACCAGACACCTTTCCCAAGGAAGAGAGATTTCTTTTCCTCTCCCCCTTCCCATGACTGCTCCCCAGCTGTGCTTCAGCATCCCTGGGAACAGCAGGGTGGGGAGGGAGCCCAGAGAGCAGCCCAGGAGGTGGGACCCTGTGTGGGGAGTGGAGTGCCTGGGAGAACCCAGGAATCTGCAGCAAGGAAAGGCACTGACTTCAAAAAACAACCCAGGACACACGAGAGTGGAAATGTGCACCCAGAGAAGGGATTTCAGGGAAGGGTTCTATTCCAGGAAAACCCTGCTCCTCTGTGCCTGAGCTGCACACAAGCATGGAATTCATTGGAGAGTCCCACTGACAGGTCCTTAATGAGATTTCAGATAATGATCCTAGGTTTGTAGTTCATTATTAAAAAAAGCTTTGACAGTGTCAGGCGAGTGCAGTGCCTGGGAATGGACAAACTGGACAGGCACCTTCCTGAAGGAGAACAGAGTCTGCTCCTTTGGGAGCAGCCCTCTCCAGTTTTTCCTCTGCTGGGCTGTATTTCAAGGATTCATGTGTGGTTTGTGCTGACTCAGTAACAGCTCCTGGGAAATGCTTCCCCTCCTCTCCCCAGCACAGAGAGCAAATTGCACCTGCTGGTTTTCCCAGGACAGCTCTCCTCTCCTCATGCCATGGCTTTGCTCCCTGCTGTTGGTGGCCAAGCTCCCGGGCCAGACTGGGCACATTCTGTGCTCCTCAGGGCCAGGTTTAATCTGGATAAATCCTGTGGAATTCACAGCTCAGTCCTGCCTGCTGCCCTGGTGCTTCCAGAGACTTGGGGTTGAACTACTTGTGACTGGGAGTGTCCAAACCTCAGAGGAGATTTTGAGGGAAAAAAGAGCCATGTAAACAGACCAAGCCCAGCAGTGAAAGCATCCAGAGACCCAGCTGTTTTCCAGAGGTGGAGATCTCAGCTCTGTGCCCGCATCCAGAGACCCAGCTGTTTTCCAGAGGTGGAGATCTCAGCTCTGTGCCCGCATCCAGAGACCCAGCTGTTTTCCAGAGGTGGAGATCTCAGCTCTGTGCCCGCATCCAGAGACCCAGCTGTTTTCCAGAGGTGGAGATCTCAGCTCTGTGCCCGCATCCAGAGACTCAGCTGTTTTCCAGAGGTGGAGATCTCAGCTCTGTGCCCCCAGCACTGGGGAATGGGGGCTCAGGGGGAGCAGCCACTGCTGCCCCTTCCTGCAGCACCCCCGAGCTGGACCCTGCCAGGTGTCACAGGTGCCATCCCCTGCCCAGCAGGGGGGTGTTCTGTGACCCCAGGGACCCCGTGCTGCAGACTGGCTCTCCCAGGTGCCCAGGTCCCACACAGCACCCGTGGGTGGGGAGCAGGACACAGAACCAGGAGATGAGCTTTGCTGGGACATCCACTGACAGGTGATGAGTACGAGCTCAGCACGACAAAGTCCGTGAGCACGCCTGCACACAGGCTTGGCTTCTTGTCACACACCCAGCCTGTCCCCTTTGGCTGCTTTGTTCCTGCCAGGTGACATTCCCTAGGAGCCCTGCCAGGCACACAGCCCTGCCTGTCTGTCCCCAGGGCCAGGTGAGCGTGTCCCACCCTGCCAGCCCCACTGGGCTCCAGCTCTCCTTCACACCCAGCACCCCTGGGGGCTGATCTGGGAGTGCCCCTTCCCCACAGCACCCACAGCACCCCACACTGAAGGTGTAGCCCAGAGAAAACTGAGGTTGTGTTCCAGGGAAACACAAGGGAATCAGCATCAGCCTCTGCCTTCCCCCTTTCTGGCCACACTGAGCTGAGCTGGTTCTGACCACGGGCAATATACCTTGGTATGGGAAATTATCAAGGAGGGAATAAATGGGAAATCATGGGGCTTTTTCTTTTCAAGACATATTACTGTCAGCAGCAGCCCTATTCCATTTTCACACCGGGAGCAGGGAATTCATTATTAATCTTGCTGCTGGAATGATCCACACTTCTCTCCCTGTCTCTGTGTTCCTTATCTCATTTTTTTCAGTTTCTCCTTCTCTTTTCTGTCCATCCCAAGTGATCTCACATCCAGGCAGCACTCCATGTTCAGTCACAAAGGGAAATGCTAAGCAGCCTTCTTTTATTTATGCTCCTCTCCCCTCTCACACGTGCTCACACTGCTCTTTACCTGAGTATTTCATGAGGGCACAGGTGTGGTGGCTGCCCCTGGACCCCTGGCAGTGCCCAAGGCCAGGCTGGACACTGGGGACAGCCTGGGACAGTGGGAGGTGTCCCTGCCATGGCAGAGGTGGCACTGGGTGGGCTCTGAGGTCCTTTTGAACCCAGACCAGTCTGGGATAGGATTCTGTGTCCACGTGAGGGTCACTGTCACCAGGGACAGCCCAGAGCACGTTCTCTGACTGCCATACAGGAGCAGGAGTTTGGTTTGTAGCCACCAATTCTGCCTGAAGATCTGGGAGCTGTAGCAGACCTGCAAGGGAAGCACCAGTGCTCCTCTGGAGAGGCACTTCTACAGGACCTCCCACAGGGAGGGAATCCCTTGGGACCAATGGGCTTGCACTGGAGCACCCCAGAAATATTCCCCACGAACAGCAAAGCTTCAGTGTAAGGCAGCCATGCCCTCAGGGGGAGCTCTGGGAGAGCCCTGCAAGAGGGGAAGAGTTTTCTTCAGCCTAAGAGAAAACCAGAGGTCATAACACTGAAAAAAAAAAAAAGGGAAACAAGATGAAAAGTGACACTGCTGTACTAGGAGGTGTTGTCAGTGATTCCCAGAGGTTCCACATTAGTACAACATTATTTCTTTAAAGGAGCAGCCACTGTGACAAACTCACTTGCAGGTTCTGGAGCGAGGAGGCAGAATTGTGCATCTCCATTATACTCACATTATGTAAATGTGTGAGGATAAAGGGCAGAGATTGTAAAACTGAGCAGATCTATGGGAATGCTGACCTTTGCTGTGCTGCTGCCATGTGCAGGAATGTTACAGAGCCAGGCAAGGAGCAGAACAGCAGCTGAGTTACATACACAGAGATGGAATGCAAGAGCTGCTCTGCCAGGCTGCAGGATCTCTCCCCCATCCATCTTCCAGGTTAATGATCCATACCAGACCCATGAAGGTCAAGGACTCTCAAGTGTCTCCTCTGCTGGAATCCCGAGGGAAGCAGAGGGCAGGGTGATTTGTTTGGTTACATTTGTGGCAGAATAATCCCTGCTCTGTAGGGAAGGCAGTGCGGAGGTGTGGGGCAGCAAAGCTGCCTGCCCAGCTCAGACCTGGTGAGCACAGCCCAGCCCAGAGCTGGTGAGCACAGCCCTGCCCAGAGCTGGGGATCACAGCCCTGCCCAGAGCTGGTGAGCACAGCCCTGCCCAGAGCTGGTGATCACAGACCTGCCCAGAGCTGGTGAGCACAGCCCAGCCCAGAGCTGGTGGGCACAGCCCTGCCCAGAGCTGGGGAGCACAGCCCTGCCCAGAGCTGGTGAGCACAGCCCTGCCCAGAGCTGGTGAGCACAGCCCTGCCCAGAGCTGGTGAGCACAGCCCTGCCCAGAGCTGGTGAGCACAGCCCTGCCCAGCTCAGAGTTGGAGAGCACAGCCCTGCCCTGCCCAGACCTGGTGAGCACAGCCCTGCCCAGCTCAGAGCAGGGCAGAGCCCAGCATGGGACAGAGGCTGCTGTGGGCAGTGGGATGGGAGGGTCTGGAGCTGCTTCTCGGCGCTGTGCCTGCAGGCTGGAGCTGGTGGGGCTGCTCTGTGCTCAGGGGTGGGGTGCCTTGGACCCTGCACTGCCAGGGAGGGTGGCAGGCCAGCAGAGTGCAGGGACATTTCTCTGCCATCCTTTGTCAGTCACAACCCCAGAGGGAGGGCAGGGACAATGGCAGGGAAAGCCCAGGACCAGGACTGTTGTCCCTGCTGGGTTCTGCTGGACACTGCCCTGTGCCCTGGGGGCCCTGCTGGAGCAGGGACAATGGCAGGGAAAGCCCAGGACCAGGACTGTTGTCCCTGCTGGGTTCTGCTGGACACTGCCCTGTGCTCTGGGGGTCCTGCTGGAGCAGGGAGCTTGGGCCAGCTGTGCCCCCTGTTCCTCCCTGCAGGGCCATCCTGGGTCATGCCGGGCTGGCAGAGCCCTGAGAGGTGCCAGGAATGCCCAGGGCAGGGGGAGCAGCCCAGCCCCTGGCACAGCTGGGGAGGACACAGAGGGAGCCCTGTGTAGGACAGGCCAAGGCCCCCTTTGCTCTGAGCCACACCTGCCCTGTCCCCAGGGCTGAGTCCCCATGGGAAGCTGAAGGAGTGATCCTTCCCATGTGATCCTCCTGGGAAGAGGCCTGGGAAGGGGATCTGAGCACTCTGAAGGGCTTGAGGGGCTGCAATTGCTGTGGTTTAAGGCTCTAGACACTGATAATGCTACACCAAGGTCAAGTATTTTGGATTAGCACTTCTGCAGCTCCCTGCTCAAACAATCTTCCAGCAAGGTGAAACTTTGACTGACTTTATTACAGCAATTGTTCCCAAGTAAATCCCATTTCCTGATTTCCTAGGAAGGCAGAAGTAGAAAGAATTGGAAATAATTGCCAAGTGATGATTTTCTCACCCTCCAGAGTCTGAAATTGGCTGTGGAAGAGACTTGGAATCTTTGAGGCCTCACTTGTGGGATTGGAGTGTGTTTACATGGTACTGAATAGGAAATTCCTGGGGGTATTGGCAGAAGTCCTGCTCCAGGAACAAAGCAGGACACTTCCCCTGCATCAGACAGGAGGACAGAAAGAGCCAAGCACTTACATTTAATAGCACAAATGGTCCAGAACTCGACCATTTGGAAATAATTGCAGCGGGAACTTCCAGAACCTGCTTCAGCATCTTGTTCCCTACCTTCCCAAGAAAAAAATGAATGATGATAAGGGGTTTAGTAGCCCTGGAAAACAAAGTAAATAAACAAATGAATAAAAACCCAGTGTAGGGTAGCAGTTAAGTGAAGCAGAAATGAGGATTTACAGAAATGAGGAATTTAGGCCCCAGTCTAACAATGATCAGAGCCCCAACTAATGACCCAAGGGCTGGTGGAGAACCTTCAAATAATGGGAGGACAAAAGTGAATGTGATATTAGGGAAATATCCCATCATGGAATGAGGGCTGTGAGCCTGTGTGAGGGACTGGGATGCTGCACTCAGACCTGGGCAGGGAGGCTGCAGTGCCTGCTTTCAGAAATTTCCTAATCAAACATTCATAAATCCTTGAGGCTAGCAGGGATGGGAATTCGGTACACAAATGGCTCCTTACCTGTTTTTTATCCTGATGAGGAAACACAAGAGCTTTAGGGGAATTAAATAATTTGCTGTCCTGTAATCTTCACCAGTAATTGTGACCTGACCAGCTGAATGTCAAACATCTCATCCATACAGTCCATGAGGAGTTTCCATTACACAGAAATTCCTGCAGGCAGGCATTGCCCTCCCCTGGCCTGTGTGCAGCTGCAGTGGGTTCCACTCCTGCTCCCCAGGGATCCCTGCAGGCTCCCTGCTCTGCTCTGAGCCCTGGAGAAGGGCTGGGACACGCAGCCTGGCTGATTTGTTTTGAGGTGACTGTGACATGTGGGCACCAGAGCCCATTAAACACAGAAGAACCTTAAAGGGTGTGTTTGCATAGGGAGGATGTGAAAAAAGGAAAACAATGAAAAGGCATTTGCTGAACACAGACCTCTGCCACTTATTTCACATCTGTTCAACCAACCTCGTCCTATTAGGAACAATTAATGTTTAAGGGACATGGAAAACAAAATGGCAATAATAAACAGACTCTGCTAATGATTACCACTTAGTTCTGTGCTCTAGTGAATGAATAGCACAGTGATGAGTGCTGACTCTCAGTCCCAGCTCCACAGCCCTGCCCCTGACACAGCACTGGGCAGCAGCTGCCTGGGTGCAGGAGCCAAGGGCAGGGCACTCTCTAGGAAAGAAGCAGATTTAGTGCCTCATAAGGGAATATTTCTATTTTTCTAATGGTTCCTTTAGTAAGAGGGTTCACAGAAGGGCAGAAACTCTTCCTGCAAGGCCAGAGAGAGGAGGTCATTCCCAAAATCTGCAATGGGTTGCCAAGGGGGCTGGGAGGAATAAAGTGTTTCCTAAAACAGGTCAGTATAAAATTCAAACAATAACAAAAGCAGTACAGAAGACACAAATCTCACCCATGAGCTCTGCTAACACATCTAGCATTAAAAAATACATGTCTGTCCCTTGTTTTTCCCATTTGCCAGTGACACCACCATCCATCTTCAGTAGGTGGGGGCATCCAGGTTCCTAAATTAAAGGTGCCTTTAGCTGGATGAGGTTTGTGCATAAATTCTTTTCTTCAGGGAGGTTTCAAGTGTGATCTTCCACATCCTCCTTGAGGTCACACTGGAGACTGCCCTGCTGGGTGGGTGACAAGGCAGAGGCAGGCAGTGCTGGTCTCCAGTGTGGTTGGAATGGGGCTGGCTGGGGTCAGGGCAGGTGGGGGATGCTCAGCCTCCTCCTGAGGCCCTGCACCATGGACAGGATGAACTGTGGCAGATGCCAGCGGGACAATTCCAGGGAAAACCAGACTTGTTACTGCCTGTACACATAAATCCAATATGCACTTGGGCACAAACAGCCCTTGGCCTCCTGAGGCCAGTGAAAAGAGCACCAGGAAGGTGTACACCCTTGGAAATGAGTAAGTTTTAGGGACAAGGGATAAATAATGATTCATTTTGCACAAGGGATAAATAATGTTTCCACTGTGCAACACCTCACCAACACCCACTGCACACCACTTGCAGCCCCTGGAGCTGGAACTCCCTGTGGCTCACAGGCAAGCTCCAGGACTTTTGGACTCACAGCCACACAAAAGACCAGTTTGAAGATCAGTATGTTTTCCTTAGTTAAAACTGGAGCTCGATGCAGCAGTGGGCTCCTGGATAACTTGGAAGCCTGTGATGGATGAGAAGGAAATTTCAGCCAGGGCAGATGAGTTTCAGGAGAGCAGGGCAGGGGCTCCATCTCCACTGGAGCTGCAGCTGCAGCTGGGCAGGTCCTGGTGGTGAGGAAGGGCCATGCCTGACCTCTGGGCATGGCAGGGGGGATGCACTGCCAAAATCCTGAAGAAAAGTTCAGGACCTTAAGTTTGACCCTCCCACACCACCACAAGGATGGCAGTGACCACGTGTGACACACCCTGAGCCAGGAAGGAGAAAGGTGCCCTTTGTACTTACTGCAGGTGTCACAACATTTCTGCTGTGTTTTTAACAGAAATCAGAGGTTGGCAAAGGAAATTCATGGGAAGCAAGCAGTGGCAAAATGGTTCCGAAATTCAAGGAGAGCTTGGATCATGGATCATCAGAAAACAGCTCCTGCCTTTATCACAGCTGTAAGAACTGCAGGAAGAATGCCTGGAATACAGATAGGAAAGACCACAGTCACCTTGCCATAATTCTAATTGCATACCTGCACTTACATCACTGACTTAATGGAAAATAAATCATGATTCATTCCCTCTAGACAGCCTGGTGGAAAATGACAGGCAAATAACAAGATATTTATGTATTTACTGCTATTTCTGAGAATTATTTAACAATGCTATTAATGGGGATGACATCTTTTCTCACTTCAGGGAGCTCCTCTTGCTGTGATTAACCAAGATGTCACCAAGGGACCCTTCAGGCCTGCCCTGGGTTTCCATGGAAAAGAAAAAGAGCATTTCCTTCCTTCCTTCCTTCCTTCCTTCCTTCCTTCCTTCCTTCCTTCCTTCCTTCCTTCCTTCC
>WEIU01017645.1:201881-230068 GCA_013389925.1 Aegithalos caudatus | reverse complement strand
CCCTTCCCTTCCCTTCCCTTCCCTTCCCTTCCATCCCCCTCTCCCATCCCTCCCATCCCTCCCTCTGCCCTGTCCTGGCTCAGGGTGCCTGCAGGGTACAAAGCCTCCCCTGGGTGACATTCAAGGGTGGTTTCATTTCCCTTGATGTTGTTTTGTTGTTCCCACTGCAACTCTTCTGTAACAGTGTTTTGTTAAAGACAATTCCCAGATTCCCCTTGAGTGGCTTCCTCTGGAGCCAGGCTGGGAGAGCTGGGAATGTTCTCCTGGAGAGGAGAAGGCTCCAGGGAGAGCTCAGAGCCCCTGGCAGGGCCTGAAGGGGCTCCAGGAGAGCTGGAGAGGGACTGGGGACAAGGGATGGAGGGACAGGACACAGGGAATGGCTCCCAGTGCCAGGGTGCAGGGCTGGGTCGGAGATTGGGAATTGGGAATTCCTGTCTGGGCTGGAATTTCCAGAGCAGCTGTGGCTGCCCCTGGATCCCTGGCAGTGTTAAACTTTAGGGTCCCTTCCAACCCAAACCATTCCGGGCTTCTCTCACCCCAGAGTGTGAACTGCAAACACCCAGGAACATCCAAACTCTTCCTGGATCCTTGTCCCAATTCCCAGCCTCCTGTCAGGGTCAAGGGGCTCACCCCAGGACAGGGAGGGTCTGGGGGATGTTCCATGCCTCAGTGCCCTGGGTGCAGCAGGAGGGGACTGAGCTGCCCTGTGAGGCAGGAATGGTCACTGCTGCTTCATTCTGAGCTCTCCAAAGCTGTGAAAGTTTGATAAATCCAATGTGTTCTTTTTTCACACTCCTAAACACATGTTATCTCACTGTAATATGATTTCAGTCCCCCTAGAGAGACCTCTGTAGGAAGCTGGCATCTTGTGCTTAACACAAAAACCTCTATTCTCCACCAGAAAATTTACTTAAAATTTAAAATATCAAGTAAATCAAGTAAACAACCTAAGAGTGGAAAACATAAGGAGAAGTGAACGTTGAAAATAAAAACTGTATATAACATGTTTCAGCCCTGGGGTTTGGTTTATTTTTTTTTCCTTGTTGGAAAGATCTGAAGGTGGAAGTGTAGCAGAGGAANAAAATATAAAATATAAAATATAAACCAAATCATATAAGTGAAAGGTGATGGTGTTGACCCTCAAAATGAGCTTCAAACACTTCCAGACTGGCTGCATTCCTGGATAAAAGGAGTGAAAGCAGAAGCCCACAACCATTTGCTGATGGCTGCATCTTTCAGCACAGCTCAGCCCCTCTTGTGCAGTTTAGCAGAGCTGTGCACAACAACAGCACCTACTGACCCTGCCTGTCTCTGGAATCTAATTTGGGAAAAAGAAAAATTGAAGAGGGCTACACATTATAAAAATTAAGAGTAAACAACTGAAAATAACCCCTAAAACAATGAACACAAACCCTCACAAGGCTATAAGAGCAGATGCCAGAAGTGATGAACATTTGAGGCTATTCCAAACCGTGGTGGTCCAACACTGAGCAGGAATTCCCATCCCTCTGACAAAATTTGACATCAAAATGAAAGAGAAGATTGAAATAACAGCCCCACTTCTGAAATGGCCCTGATCTCCGTGGTGTTTGCTGACACTACTCACAGGCAAAGCAGAAGGGTTCAGACTAGAATTGCATCATTTACTGAGCAACATCTTCTTGAAGATAGGCAGAAACATCACATCCAGCACAAACCACTGCAATTTGGGAAAGAGCACTCAGATCACACCTGGAACCGTGGCCAAACTCCCCCTTTTTGCTCAAAAAAGTCTGCAGGAAAGCAGCCACACAAAGGAGGAAAACTGAGCGGTTGGCATTGTTTTTACCGCATATTTCAGAATGATTTTAAAAAAACCCTCAAGATCCATTTTCTACAGTGCCACCATGGGCACACACCTGTGGTAGAGCAGTCAGAGAATCATGGAGCACAGATGGGTTTGGATTGGAAGGAGCCCTGAAGGTCATCCCTGTCCCCACTGCCATGGCAGGGACCCCAAATCCTCCCCCAGTGCCACCTCTGCCATGGCAGGGACCCCAAATCCCCCCCCAGTGCCACCCCTGCCATGGCAGGGACCCCAAATCCTCCCCCAGTGCCACCTCTGCCATGGCAGGGACACCTCCCAGTGTCCCAGGCTGTCCCCAGTGTCCAACCTGGCCTTGGGCACTGCCAGGGATCCAGGGGCAGCCACAGCTGCTCTGGGAATTCTATGCCAGGGCCTGCCCATAATAACAGAGCTGGAGCACATGTCTGATGAGGAGAAGCTGAGGGAGCTGGGAATGGAGCTGGGAAGGGGCTGGAACACCAGGAGGAGCTGGGAAGGGGCTGGAGAATTCCTGAGGGAGCTGGGAAAGGGCTGGAGAATTCCTGAGGGAGCTGAGAAGGGGCTGGAGAATTCCTGAGGGAGCTGGGAAAGGCTGAGCCTGGAGCAAAGGAGGCTCAGGGGCCCTGGTGGCTCTGCACAAGTCCCTGCCAGGAGGGGACAGCCGGGGGGGATTTGGGATCTGCTCCCAGGGAACAGGGACAGGAGGAGAGGGAACATCCTCAGGCTGGGCCAGGGGAGGTGTAGGTTGGATAACTGGGAACATTTCTTCATGGCAAGGGCTGTGCAGCCCTGGCACAGCTGCCAGAGCAGTGGTGGAATTCAAAAACACATGGATGTGACATTTGTGGCCATGGTGTGGTGGTGAATGTGGTGGTGGTGCTGGTTGATGGTTGCTGATCTTAGAGGGCTTTTCCAGCAGAAATGTGTCCATAATTCTGTATCTGCATTAACAACTCTGCAGTCAGTATTTGGGTGTAAAAAAGCTCCATGCCTGCTGGAGGATGGATGGCAGCTGGCCCTCAGTAGGATTAAAAACCCTCTTTGTCCTTCATTCTGTGAGAGCCAGTGAAACTGAACACAGAGACATAACTGCAGCAGCTTTGCATTAAAATAACATTGTTTTCCTTGGAACATTTATAGCAGAGAGCTGGAGCTGATACTGGAGCATCTCTTCATACAAACTTGTTAGGGAGGGTTAAATTTGCAATTTGGACTGCAAAAACATGTTGAAAAGCAAGAAAAATACTAAATAAAATTATTTTAGGTAGTTTTTTACCTGGATATAAAACAAAGATCAAAGAAAGCCTGCCTTTCAGTTACTGTGATTTGCCTTTTAGTTTCCAAGGAAAAATGTTTCACTTTAAAGAAAGGGGGAAAAACTAATAATAAAAAATATGATCATAGGAACCAACCTCACAGTAGCATCTGGGCTCCTTCCCCACACAAACCCATCCTAACAGAATGACCCCTGCCTTAGATGAGTCCCTTGCTACTGTGTTCCCCATTTTCCTCCTTTCCTTTCCTATTTGATCCCTTCCAAAGGGCAGGAAGAAATTAAAAAAGTCTCTTTAAACATTCCCAGTACCTTTGGCCTTATTTCTTTCCCAATTCTCGTGCCATAGCTTGGCTTTGCACTGCTGGTAGTGCCGTGTGAGAACCTCAGACTCTCTGTAAAGGGAATGTACAATGGCTCAGTGGATCACTCATCAAAAGCAGCCCCAAGGCAGCCAAACAGGATCCTGAGCGAGGTGGATGTGCCTCTGGTGAGAGGCACTTTGCACAGGGTCCCGTGCAAGTATTGCTCTGCCTCCTATGAAATGTTTCCCAGGGAGATGCTACAGCTGTCACCTCCCAGTGAACACAAGGAGGGAACTGCCCTGCTGAGAAATAAACACAACACTTAAATACGGTTCCTGTTCAGCCGAGGAAACATCCACCCTGACACTTAAAAGAGAAAGATGGGAGCTCTCCTGCATGAGGAAATCCTCCTCATTAAATGATCTGCAGAGAGCAGCTCCTCAAACAAAGCCGGGGACAATCAAAGCAGGATGAGCAATGGCAGTGGTTGCAGCGAGGGCTCACAGGAGCAGAACAAAGGCAAGCCCGCTGACCTGGAACACCGCACAAAAGAAATGAAACTCGTATTTTCAAAGCCACGTCCCCAGAAGCCACCTCAGAACAGTTGTTTCACAGCGTTTTGGTGTATTCATTGAGCACTTTAAAGATCACCACTCGCATTGTGCACCCCAGTGCATCATCGGGTAAATGCTGCCTTCCTCCCGAGCCTGGCAGTGATCCCTCAGAGCCTGGGGATCCCTCAGAGATCCCTCAGAGCCTGGGGATCCCCCAGAGATCTCTCAGAGCCTGGGAATACCTCAGAGATCCCTCAGAGCCTGGGGATCCCTCAGAGATCCCTCAGAGCCTGGGGATCCCTCAGAGCCTGGGGATCCCTCAGAGCTCCCTCAGAGCCTGGGAATCCCTCAGAGCTCCCTCAGAGCCTGGGGATTCCTCAGAGATCCCTCAGAGCCTGGGGATCCCTCAGAGATTCCTCAGAGATCCCTCAGAGCCTGGGGATTCCTCAGAGATCCCTCAGAGCCTGGGGATTCCTCAGAGATCCCTCAGAGCCTGGGGATCCCTCAGAGATTCCTCAGAGATCCCTCAGAGCCTGGGGATTCCTCAGAGATCCCTCAGAGCCTGGGGATTCCTCAGAGATCCCTCAGAGCCTGGGGATCCCTCAGAGCTGAGGGATCCCTCAGAGCTCAGGAATCCCTCAGAGCCTGGGAATTCCTCAGAGATCCCTCAGAGCCTGGGGATTCCTCAGAGATCCCTCAGAGCCTGGGGATCCCTCAGAGCTCAGGAGTCCCTCAGAGCCTGGGGATCCCTCAGAGATCCCTCAGAGCTCAGGGATCCCTCAAAGATCCCTCAGAGCCTGGGGATCCCTCAGAGCCTGGGGATCCCTCAGATCCCGGTGATCCTGGCAGCCTGGCAGGGCCTTGCACACTCTGGGCACCAGTGGCCGTCACAGCTGGGACTGGTGTGGATTCCAGCCCTGCTCTGCTCACAGGGCTGTGGGCTGAGCTGGACCTCCCCTCTCCAAAAGAAGAGAATAGTCACCCCCAGGTACATCTCTGGAAGTGCTCTCTCCCTTCAGAACCCACTGAATCACTGAACTGTTCTGGCTGGAGAACCCCTCTGAGCCCAGCAAGTCCAACCTTTCCCCTGGCACTGCCACCCTAGCACTGCCCCGTGTCCCCAGACACAGCTGCATGGCTTTTACATCCCCCGGGGATGGGGATCCACCCCTGGGCAGCTGTGCCAGGGCTGGACAGCCCTTTCCAGGAAGGAATGTTCCCATTATCCCACCTAAACCTCCTCTGCTGCAGTCTGAGGCTGTTTCCTCTTGTTCTGTTTTATCTTTGCTGAGAAAAGCACCCAAACTCCCCCTGCTTCACCCATCTGCCACGGAGCTATGGAAAACCAGGAGGTTCCCCCTGAGCCTCCTTTTCTCCAAGCTGAGCCCCTTTTCCCAACTCCCTCAGCCCCTCCCGGGGCTCCAGTCCCTTCCCTGGACACACTCCAGCCCTCCATGTCTTTCCTGTCACGGGGAGCCCAGGAATGCCCCAGGATCCCAGGTGCTGCACATCTGTGGCACAGGGGGGATCCTCCTCTGCTGGCTCCATCCCAAGCTCTGCTCTGCCCCCTGCTCCCACCGGGGCAAAGCCTCCGGATCTCTGAATTTAAAGCAAGAGTTTTTGCTCTTCATAGCAGACTTCAAAGAAAAGTTGGTGTGAGCCATGTCTGGAAAATACTGATCAGCCAGAATATCCTTCTGCACCTGAGGAGAAAGCATAATGAGGCTGGAGATGATACCAGCAGCTGGGATGACCTCTAAGGAATGGGTCATTTATTCCATCTACAATAAACTTTAAGGAATATTTTGGGTTGTACGGCATTTCAGCTCTGATTTTTCCTCTGAAAGAGAAAGAAAGGGGAACAAGAAAAAGCCCTGCATTTCCTACCACTGTCACATCTTTTAAATTCTGAGGGCGATCCGAGTGTGCTGTTTCAGACATACTCAAATATACAATAACCCCATCATTCATGGCAAGCAGTCCTTGCCTTAAACAGAAGGATATTAATCCTTGGAGGTGTATTTAAATGGCAAGCATTAGCTCAGGAGATGGCCCTGTGTGCAGGGGAGAGCAATGATATATCTCACTTTCTGTGTGTGCCTTTCCTCCGACACCAGCCTGTCCCCCCCAGCCCTGGATCACTGCTGGGAATGTGGCAGCCTCAGCACTCCTGACACTGCACTGGGCTCCTTCCTCCCAAACCATCCCCAAACCATCTCCAAACCATCTCCAAACCATCCCCAAACCATCCCCAAACCATCCCCAGCCCCACATCACTGCTGGGAATGCGGCAGCCTCAGCATTCCTGACACTGCACCGGGCTCCTTCCTCCCAAACCATCCCCAAACCATCCCCAGCTCAGCAAAATGTCCAATGAATGTCACTCCCCATTTCACCCAGGATCAAGACAAAATGAGATCCAGGCTGAATTATTATCTCAAGGGTCTGCTCAGGCCGTTCTCAAAGAGATCAGCCGAGCATTTGCAGCCCACATTTTGTCATGTTCACGAACTCCAGCCTTTACTTTCCTGACCTATCAATCTTTCATCTCTCTCAAGTGCTAAATTAATCTTATTTAGAAATGTCAATTAAACCAGTCATTTTTTGATGGTATTAGCAAGTACTTGATATCTTTGCTGCCCTTTAATTTTATGGAACAAGGGAGAATAATCCTGCAAAAATAAAGCCCCTCCAGCGATAAGCTTGGCTGTAAAATATTAGTTTTTAATGACATTATGTTAAAGCAAAATATTTTTTTCTCTTTTTGTAAACAGATGGAAGATTATATTTGCACTACCTATGAAAGGATGTACTAATGCAAAAGACAATGTGGAGTGGGCTTTTTAGCAGTTTTTAAGGAGTTAACCTTGCCCAAAATTTCAGAAAACACCTTAGCAGAAACTGGCATGATTAGACACAAAGATTTTGTACTTTTTCCTGTTTCGGTATTTTTAAGGGAGGAAGTGAGCAGATTTGGTATCTCCTCCTGAGATGGACTGAACAGCCCAATTACAGCAATGAGGCATCTCCAGCTGCCAATACTGCCCTGCAAACAGCGCTGGTCAGGAGAGTCCCTGGCTGTCCCCAGTGACCCCAGTGACACCAGTGACACCAGTGACCCCAGTGACACCAGTGATACCAGTGACACCAGTGACCCCCAGTGACTCCAGTGACCCCAGTGACCCCAGTGACACCAGTGACACCAGTGACACCAGTGACACCAGTGATACCAGTGACACCAGTGACCCCAGTGACCCCAGTGACACCAGTGACACCAGTGACCCCAGTGACCCCCAATGATACCAGTGACACCAGTGACACCAGTGACACCAGTGATACCAGTGACCCCAGTGACACCAGTGACCCCAGTGACCCCCAATGATACCAGTGACACCAGTGACACCAGTGACACCAGTGANCCCCTGGCTGTCCCCAGTGACACCAGTGACACCAGTGACTCCAGTGACCCCAGTGACCCCTGTGATACCAGTGACACCAGTGACCCTAGTGACACCAGTGACACCAGTGACCCCAGTGACCCCAGTGATACCAGTGACACCAGTGACACCAGTGACACCAGCACTCAGTGACACCCCTCAGTGAGACCCCCTGGCTGTCCCCAGTGACCCCAGTGACACCAGTGACACCAGTGACACCAGTGACACCAGTGACCCCAGCACTCAGTGACACCCCGGGGCTTTTGCCAAGGCTCACCCACGGGATGCTCTGGAGCCTCCAAAGCCCCTGAGGGCCACGGTGGCATCTGGAACCCCGTGGTGGCCCCTGTGCTGGCTGTGGCTGTGGGACATGGTGACAGTGGGACATGGTGGCAGTGGGACACAGTGGCAGCCTGTGCAGGTGGGTCACAGCTGGGTATCCACTGAACACAGGCAGATAAAGTGTCCCCACGTTTGCTCAGGACTGAAGCTGTCCATCCACTTCTCCTTTTAGATCCTTCCCATCCCCTGGAGATGCTGCAGCTCCAGGGGACATGGGGCACAATGTGACAAGCTCCAAAAATGGAAGGGGAAGTGGGGGGTGGCAGATGTCAGATCATCTCACGGTCAGCCTGGTACAGCATCCCTCATGCTTCCTCCATGGGATGATGACCAAGCTGTGGGATGTCCTTCCCACCCTCCAGAAGCCAGGATCTTCCCACAGCTGGCACCAGCTCTCTCCCCATCTTCTCCTTATCTTCTGTGGCACCAACAGGCCTGGAATTTGGGATTTTACTTCTTCCTGCAAGACAACCTGTCTGTTTCAGACACAGCTGGCCACTGTGAGCACTGAGTGCAGCTGCACCCAAACACCATCCCTGGGGGATAAGCCAGAGCCAGCTGGAGCAGTGGGGTCCAACCTGTGCCCCTCCAGTGTCGCCCTGTTCTTTTCTGTTCTTTTAGCCTTCTGATTGTTTACATACTTAGGAGTCAGATTCTCACACATTTTCTATAAACAATACTATTGTTTACATTCCTCCAGTTAGGAGGGACAATTGATAGACACCTTCTCAGACCAGTGGAATTGAAGAGGTTGAACCTCTATCTTCCAATGTGGTCCATTTCTGTGAAATGTATATAAGGTGAAATCAAAAAAGTGAACTCCTCTTTTCCTCCTCTCGCTCTGGCTCTGTCATCTCTGTTGTGTCTCATCGTGGCGTTCCTGTGCCCCTCCAGGGCACCTGTCCCCAGCCCAGCACTTCCCCTGGGGTCCGGGCAGGCCAAGCTGGGCAGCAGAGGGGACCCCGAGCCCCAAATCTGCCTCTGCAGCCGGCCCCGGGCAGAGAGAGGCGCCGGGGCAGCGGGGCCGAGCAGGGGCTCCGAGGCAGCAATTTCGGCAGCGGCAATGAAGGGACAAAGGGAGGATTGGGGCAGCGGCAATGAAGGGACAAAGGGAGGACTGGGGCAGCGGCAATGAAGGGACAAAGGGAGGACTGGGGCAGCGGCTGGGGGATCAGCAGGGCAGCGGGACCGGCAGTGGCAGCAGCTGAGTTTTGCACGGAGCTCTGCAAAGGGAGCGGCCGCCAGCCGCGTTTGCGGGGCTGCGAGCCGGCCCCGGGGAGCTGCTCTGCCCAGGACGGATCTCAGCGACTCCTCTTTAAATATGTGCTCAATAAAACCTTGTTTAAAGAGCAGCACAATGTCCGCAGGCCTCACACTTCCCTGCCTTCTCTTATTTTTCGAGACTGAGTTTTTGTGCTAAATAAGCCCAGAGGCACCTCCATCTCTGCTGTAGTTCTGTATCCACTGATAACGCCATCAAAGCCATTTCTGGGTGCATTTAATGTGAAAATGGGTGAGATTGACAGGAAAGGGCTTCTCTGCACGAATGTCTGGGAGCACCACTACACAGGGACTCTGAAGGCAGAACTGAGGGGACCGTCCCCTCACGAGCCAGGTACCTGTACCCAGGTAATAAATCCTGCTGTGGCTTTCATGCTTTCTCTCTCCCTTCTGAAATGCTGCCACACTGAGTATCTGTAACAGACAGGGACTCACTTTCAGTGATCTTTGTAAGGGATTTTTAAAAATACATCAGGCTTAACATCAATAGCAGAGACAGGGAGCCACATTAATAAATCCATGGGCACTAAACCAAGGATTATTTTTATCTGGCTGAGATACTGGTTTTATTATAAAATGTTCTTCAACAGCAAAACCAGAATGATGTCACCACTAATCAAGAGTCTGACAAGAGCAGAAAGCGGAAAGATCAGCAGATGGAATACATGGGACCAAACACAGAGACAGAACCCAGAAAAGCTCATTCTGAAGAGCAGCAGCTGGAACTAAAATCTGGATTGTAGTCAGAGATTTTCATGCAGCTGCCCTGATTTTTGCAAATTCTCTTGTTCTGCAGAGCATCAGGTCAGGAGCCCATCTCTCCATGAGCCTGGGTATCCTGTGGCTCCAGCAGTGCCAGACTTGGGCCTCATATTCTCTTGTTTGGGGGGTTTTAATTCATAGAAGATGTTCAGGGAACAAAAAGCATTGTGGAGAATGAGAACAGTACAGTATATTATTACGGAATGGAATGGAATGGAGTGGAATAGAATGGAATGGAATGGAATGGAATGGAATGGAATGGAATGGAATAGAATAGAATAGAATAGAATAGAATAGAATAGAATAGAATAGAACAGAACAGAACATTTCAGTTGGAAGGGACACACAGCACTCATCTGGTCCCACTGCCTGGCCACTTCAGAGCTGACCAGATCTTAAGGACATCATCCAATATTGTTGATATTTCCTTCTTGTATGATCCAGGTGCCAGTTCAGTGTGCCAGCACTACGCCCTGTGGCCACAGCTCCCACTGTGCCCTGCCCGAGCCCACAGTGAGGAGTGCAGGTGTCTGGCCCCAAAAACACGAGCACTGTGCCCCAGGGGCCCAGAGATGGGTCGGGGTTGGCACAGCCTGGACGCAGTGACTGCTGCAGGAGCCCCCTGGCACCGTGGTGCAGAGCCCTGCTCCCTGCCAGGGCTGACCCCCAGCTTTGCGACTGCCACATGAGGGGGCTGAAAACAGAACCACAGAGCCACAGAATCACAGAGGTAACTAGAAGGGCTTGGAAAAGGCCTCTCAAATCACCCAGGTCCCCCAGCACTGCCAAGGCCACTGCTAACCCATGTCCCCAAGTGTCACATCTGCAGGGCTCCAAAATCCCTCCAGAAATGGAAACTGCAGCCCTGCCCTGGCAGCTGTGCCAGGGCTGCACAGCCCTTGCCATGAAGAAATGTTCCCAGTTATCCAACCTACCCCTCCCCTGGCCCAGCCTGAGGATGTTCCCTCTCCTCCTGTCCCTGTTCCTTGGGAGCAGAGCCCAAATCCCCCCCGGCTGTCCCCTCCTGGCAGGGACTTGTGCAGAACCACAGGGGCCCCTGAGCCTCCTTTGCTCCAGGCTCAGCCTTTCCCAGCTCCCTCAGGAATTCTCCAGGCCTTTCCCAGCTCCCTCAGGAATTCTCCAGCCCTTTCCCAGCTCCCTCAGGAATTCTTCGGCCCCTTCCCTGCCCTGTTCCCTTCCCTGGACATGCTCCAGCCCCTCCAGGGCTCTCCCACTAGGAGGAACCCAGAGCTGGGCTCAGGGCTGGAGCTGTCCCTGCAGTGCCCAGGGGACAGGACTGGAGCTGTCCCCGCAGTGCCCAGGGGACAGGCACTGCCCTGGCCCTGCTGCCACTCCATGGCTGGTGAGGATTGAGGATTTCCTTTGTTCCAGGAGAGAAGCAGGGAGCAGTGCGGCAGGGCCAGGGAGGTGACACTGCAGAGGGGACAGTGGCACCAACGTGCTGAGCTGCCTCCAGGCTCTGCTTGCACCAAGTGCTCGGCACTGCCCCCAGCACTTGATTGATGGGTTGGGGTTTTTTCCTCTCTATTTTTTTAAGGTCTTGTTAAATAATTAGCTGAACATTTTAGTGTGACAAGTACCACAGGACTGCTTTAAACAGGGAAAACCAATCCCTGCACAGTGCCCACCGTGGCTGTGCCTAGAGATCAAAGAAGAACTAAACTTTTCCAGCAGCAGCTTTGCCAAGAAGGAAGAAAATTGTGAGAAGAGCTTATGAACCAAGAATACACCTGCATTCAACACAGTGTCTCTTTTCAACACAAAATGCCTTCCTGGCTCCAAGATCCCTTTTCTGATTAAAGTTTTTGAAACTGGCACACTCCTGTAATACATTTTGATGAAATCCCATTCTCCAGTGAAATTGTTATAGTGGATAACTTCCAGGCAACAGTAGCAGGAAGGCTGTTAATCAGGATCAGGGGAATATAGAGTGCCTGCAAACCCAGCATTAAGCCACCTATGACAGGCAGTCCCCAAATTCATGGCTCACACAGAACAAACTTATTTTTGAGAGCAGAATTACAAAGATATAAAAACAGGGAAAAAAGCCTTGAAAGCCAGAACGTAAGTGATTACCTTCATATTGCTCCATTCTCCAGCTGCCATCAGGTAGCTGAGGCTTTAACTCACCAAGTACAGGCTGAAATCCATCCTGCCCAGGGTTAATAAGAGAACAACCCAGCAATTTGTGGACTGGGCATCAGCACGACCGGGCTGCAATGAGATAACCTGGAATGAGGGGAGCACGCCTGCTCAAAATCCTTAATTACTGTGGGCAGAGGTGGAGCTCCTTCACTCTGTGTCCTTGGGCTGGGGCTCAAGTGGGCACCTGTCCCTCTCCTGTTAGAGCACTGCTACCCAAATCACTCAGAAATTTACATCAGGCTTCAAACTGGGGCAGAAAGCTCAGAAACCCGTGGTGGAAGATGGGTTTTAAGGCCAGGAAGCACTGGGTCATCAGTTGTGAAGGCCTGCAGGGAGTTAAAGGGCTTTATTGGAATCCCAGAGAAAATATACTTGGGGTTGAATTACCTCCCTTCTATGAGATGGACTTTTATTTCTCTGCTATTTTGAGTCTCTTCGAGTGCAGGAGCATGCATTGATGAGGCTCCTGACAGGCTGCAAAAATTCAGAAAATTCAGAATTCAGAAAAACAGAGAATAGATCCAAAAGATTCAGGGGGAGGTGACCAAACTTTCTGATTATCTCCTCTGTAAGTGGTCATTAATTGGCTGATAAATGGATCCACGTGACTTTGACAGCACTGATGAATGACTTATTGCAGAAAACAGGAAGATTGATGCATTGTTCAGCCTTAAACTAAACACATGGTGTTAATTCACTCATAGGCACTACAACCTGGAGTCCATCAGCATCTATAATTAAGCACGTTGCTTCATGAATTTTACAAATATGGCAAAAAGTTGCTAATGGAGTGTCTTAAATTCTGTTAACATTCATTTAATCTCTTTGGTTTCTCTTTAAACACACATTTAAAATTCTAATCACTGCAAAAAGATTTTAATAAGACACAATGTTAATGAAATATGTGAAGGAGCTATTGAAAGAAAGGATTGTTGAAAAAAAAAGAAAAAGGAGGCAGGCTAAGCTGAACTGGCAGGGAAATCCAGCCAGGGAGCTATTTAAGGGCTAAGGAAAAGCACAGATGTGTCCTAGGATGACATGATTTTAAAAGGCTTTTTTGTACTAAATACTCGTTATTTGGATTAATTAGCGGATTATGATTTGAAGCTGTTCCAGCTCTATCATTTGTAATTTTACTTTCTACCTTGCTGGCTCACAATTCCTGAGATGGAACATTTTGGGTGGGGGTGACTCAATGTGCTCTGCAGAAACATGAGGAAAGCGTTTCCACCTCAGGGTACTTTCCTGCCATATTTGTGCCATGAACTTTTATTCATATCTTGTTACTTTTTTTAATTGCATTGACCAGGAGGAAGATGAAAAAAGTCATAATAGTGAAATAATTTGCAGCATGAAAATTCTCGATTTTCCTAATTTTAATACCACCATTTTCAATAAATAGCAGAAATTGCATGAGAGGGCCAATGGCAGCAGCACAGTGACTTAAGAGTCCAAGGCCAGGTTGGGCAGGGCTTGGAGGAACCTGGTCTGATGGGAGGTGTCCCTGCCATGGCAGGGGAGGAACAACTTCAGCTTTAAGGTCTTTTCCAGCCCAAAGCACTCCTTGGTGCTTCCCTGGCTGATTTGTGACCATTCCATGACTTTTCCCTACACCCCGATAGCTCTGGGTATTTCTTGGGTCCCATCACTTGTGTTAGAACACACAGGGACGTGCTGGAGTTCAAAGATAAATCCTTCAGGCTGTGCCACAAAGGAAACATTTCTTTCTTCATAAAGAGGCACTTTGAAATTCATTAGGTTAGTCCTGGAATGTGCTTTTGGAGCTTGGACACACTCCTTTGCTTGGGAACATTTTTGAGACTCTCTCTAACTAGCAAGGCAAAAATTGTCCAGAAGCATTTCCACAGCCAGAGATGGGTCATTTCATGCCCAATTTACAATATGCAGAAGTCAATACATATCATTAACGTGAGCTGAGCAGGGAAGGATCACCTGTGTTATTAGAGCTGACTGTGACTAGCTGGTGCAGGCATCAACAAAGTGTCAGAGACTGGGGGAGCTCCTATGCACACACAGACTTTGAAATGCCCTTTGCACGCAGTTCCTTTACACTTTTGGTTTGGTTCCTGCATTGCCAATACTGAGCAGCCACAAGCACCCTTGTTTGCAGGTGTTTCAGTCCAGTTAAGGTTCTGTCCTGCCCTGCCCTGGCTGTAACACACCCCAGCCCTCCCTGGGAGCAGCACCATGGCTCAGTCACTGATTTAACAGCCCAGAGCACTTCATATGGAACAAATGGGCCCCACAGTGCATCCCCAGCCTGGAGCACTCCAAACCCTGCCCCGGGCTGAGCTCAGGGCACACAGCTCAGAGCTCAGAGCAGCAAAGGTCTCCTCAGCACTTGTTGGCTTGAACAGGGATCTGGTGCCAGCACGGTGAAGGAACTGGTGCTTCTCTCACAGCAGCAAATGTGCCAGGGCTGAATGAAAGGGGGAAAGCCAAAGGCAACTAAGGAAATCATATTCCACATTTCACCTCTCACTGCTGGCAGCAGGAGTGCTTCAGCTGGGATGAGCCAACAGGGAGGGCAGGGCAAGGCCCCGAGGTCCTGGGCTTCCCTTCTGTCCTTCTCCTGCACTTTTTCCTGATGCAAAGGAGGAGCCAAGAGCAGCAGGAGCATCTCCCCTGCAGGCAGGCCAGGCCTTGTGGGGCTGGGCTTGCCCAGGTCCAACTGCCCTCGGAGCTGTGTGACACCTCCCAGGTCCAGAGCCACCCTCCCCTGCTGCTCCCCATCCCACCAGGGCTGGACTTGGCACCCCTACCCCACTGGCACCTCTGCCCCACTGGCACCCCTGCCCCACTGGCACCCCTATTCTGAAATCATCAAGACCAACCTTTGATGAAAGGACTTTTGTCTGCTGTCATTTGTCCTTTCCCTCTGTATGCCTCTGCCATATTTGCACCACTGAACAAATTTTGAAATAATAATAACTTTGTATAATAATAACAACCATCTTTGCAAAGGTCCCAAGCTGATGTTCCCAACTCAGCTGGGCCCTCTTTTCCTCCCAAAGGCTTCCTGTCCTGACACTGCTCATGCCACGGGGTCAAGGCTCATGTCCAGCACTGACTGAATCCAAACTGGGCAGGGCAATCACTGACACTGAATTCCTGAGAACAGTTTTCCTGCCAGGGCACACCATTTATTAGCTAATGCTGCTGCCATATTTTGCTGTATCTACTATTGCAATCAGCCATATGGGAGGAAATCTGTAAATTACATTACAGCAATTAATACACACTTACATAGTTTGTACAAAAGTGTTGAATGAATTATGCTACAGGAAGCAAACACACTAAAGCCAAACAATGGAGCTCTATGAATATTTAATTCTTGTAATTTATTTAAAGTAGTAAAACACAGCATACGCTCACCTCCAGAGCACCTGCTCAGATGAAGCATTCTCTCTCTTAACAATCTAATGTAGTTTCAGGAGATTCCATAGATTACCTTGGTGTAATTAATTTTTCATCCAAATAAATGTGAGGAAAATAGATCCAAACTCGTGACTACCTCTGCTTGCTCAGGAAGGGAGTGTTTGCTTCCAGAGGGAGCTCACACAATTTTCACAAGGGATGGAGGGACAGGACACAGGGAATGGCTCCCACTGCCAGGGGGCAGGGATGGGTGGGAGACTGGGAATTCCTGTCTGGGCTGGAATTGCCAGAGCAGCTGTGGCTGCCCCTGGATCCCTGGCAGTGCCCAAGGCCAGGCTGGACATTGGGGACAGCCTGGGACAGTGGGAGGTGTCCCTGCCATGGCTGGGGTGGCACTGGGGGGGATTTGAGGTTCCTTTAACCCAAATCCTCTGGGATTCTGCGATGCTGGGGGTTGCTCTGCAGCCCCGTGTCAGCTGCTGGTGACAGCCAGGAGCAGGGAATGCCCCTGGCAGGGGGTGGCTCTGCAGAAGGAGCAGAGGGAGCCAGGGCAGCGCCCACCCCCCCGTGCCGGGGCTGTGCTGGGGACGGGCAGGGCAGCGCTGCCTCGGACCTGCCTGGTGGAAACGGGCTTTGTTCTCAGTGTGTGCTTCCTTTACTGCCGAGGTGGTTAAAAACAAATTAATCGAGGTTCAAGCTGAGCTCCCCGGGCTCCATCCCCAGCACAAGGAGCCCCAGCAGTGCCAGGACAGCGCTGGAGCAGCAGCAGGAGCTGGCCCCGCCAGCCAAACCAGGAGGTGCTTCCAGCCTGGTGGGATCCAACCTCGAACACGGCACATGGGATGAACTGCAGGGAAAACAATGGAAAGTGATCGTTTATTTTCCTCTTTGCAGCATAACTGATCAACTGAATTCCTTACTGTGCTTGTGGTGGGAGTGGGGAGAAGTGCTGGGCGTGAGTTTGGGGTTTGGGGTTGATCTTTGTGGGGGTTTTCTGGTTGTGTCTGCCGGGTTTCTACTTCGAGCTGGTAACAGAATTGAAACACGAACTGAACCAAAGCAATCCGAGCCCTGCAATACAAAGCATTCCCAGTCAATTTCCAAGAGCAAAGCAATGGATTTCAGGCTTTCACACCATCCCAGGGTGGCTGTGGTGACCCAGGCAAGGCTTTAGCTCTGTTAGCTGTGGTCGCTAACACATCCCCCAGTGCTCACAGCCTGAGGGCACTTCGGGGTGGGAATGCCAGAAAACAGAACATCACATTTGCAAGAAATAAATAAACCCACACACTGCAACGATCCTGAGCAGCTGCTGGCCACTGGTACAGCCTGATAAATCCTGATCACTTCAGTGTTACCTTTGGTATCTCACCTGAAATAAGTTGTTTTGGTGTTTTTTAATGTTTAAACAGAATTCACCGCTTGCTTTATAAGCACATCAGATGTAATTAATTCAAAGATGATTTTTCTTTCCTCCGAGCTATTATCACACAGCTCCTGAATAAACTCTCTAATTTCTGCTATTCTGGGGCACAGTCTGTTCCCACTTTGTGGATGCTCTGTTTGATACCTATTGTTTAAATCTGCTGCTGAAATGCCTGGGACTCCTCACAGCAGCAGCAGGAGTGCCCTTGGCAATCCTGTTCCCTGGGTCTGTGTTGTGCCTCTTCAACACATCAAACAAACAAACAAAAAAGCCAAATAGATGATGAGCATTAGTGAGTGAGTTCAAAAATGAGAATGCTTTCAGTGCCTAAGAAACAAAGCTGTGATTAGCTCTGGCTTAGAGAACAAGCCAGCAACAGACACCAACAAACAAACCTTTGTATTTTGACAAACAGGAAAAGTTCATCTTAATCCAAATCCTTCCATTTGCTAATGCCAGCACCTGCACATCTGTTCAACAGGACTACAGGTATTTCCACCCTGGGACACGACAGATCTAGGTTTTAAAATTTGGTAAATTATTTTAACACCTCATATTCATCCTGGAAATGGGCAGAAAACTTTTAGTACCAATGGAAGTGTGGAGGAGAGGAGAGGAGAGGAGAGGAGAGGAGAGGAGAGGCCCAGATGCCCTCCTGTAGAACAGCAGAGGCCAGTATATGCCAGAGGGCTCTGGGAGATCCTCTCTGAGGAGCCCTTTGGCATTGACTCTGTGCTGCCACCAAAATCTGTTTTCCGTCAGGGGCTCCAAATGCTGCAATCCCAGCTCCCCCAATGCCTTTTAGAGCCAGCCTTTAAAAACGAGGCTCTGGGAAAATGGGGCACTCTGAAGAATGCATCATTAAATTATCAATATTTAAGCACATTTCTGGGCAAACTAGGCACCAGAGCCCTTGCTTTTCCAGAACATAGATGGAGTTTTCACAGCCACAATATTTCTGTGTTGTTCAGAGGGGAAAACAAACCAAACATGTGCCTTGCAGATACGAATGGCTGAGCTGCTGTGCACCAAACCAGGCTGTTGAGCTTGTGCTCCCCAGAGGCCAAAAGACAAGGCAGGCCAAGAGATTTTCATATTTCCATGGACTGTGGGGCACATGAACAGCTTTTCTGTGTAATAGTGCAGAGCACAGCATTCCTGGGATGTGGGATGGGATGGGGCTCAGATGGGGTTTGGGTTATGCAGGAACATGCTGGGTAAGGACTCTGCTTTTCAGCTGATCAATCAATTAATCAATCAATCAATGGCTCAATCAATAAAACAGCTGCTGTCTGCTCTGGGGGAGGTGGGACTGGCCAAGCTGTGCACCAGGGCAGACACAGGCTGACATCATCCATGCTGCTCAGGGCTGACTCCCTCCTCACACGGAAATTCCAGATGGAATCCTTCCTGTGGTGCTCCTGGGGCATGCAGGCAGCAGTGGCATCTGCAGGGGGGGCCCTGAGCCTGCTCATCCCCCCAGAGCAGAGCCTCTGCTGAATGCTCCCTGGTAATGGCATTGTGCTTAGCTGGATGCACTAAGATGTGAAAGGCACTCAGGGAAAACAGGAGGGTGTGGAATACCAATGCTGCACTTCAAAATCCTAACTGGGTTACATACTATGAACCTTTTTATGTCTGTATTTTTAACAGAAAAAAAAACCTGCTCTTTCAAGCAATAATTCAGCCTTGTTAGCCTTAAGTTTTATAAAGTTTCCAGTAATGAGCCTTCCAAATGTTAAACCTGTTATTTTATTCATTGTGATTGAAACTAAAATTGCTTTTCAGACACAAAGCTGTCAGCACAAGATCACGACTGACAAAGTGACTTCCAGCTAACAAATGTTCCTGTCTCTGTGTCCCAAGGGACTCTCCTTGATCAGGAGAGGGCAGATGGATGAAGGCTGATGGAAGCTGGAAGGCTGCAGGAGTCCCTCACTGAGGAGAGCTCCTGCCTGAGGCTGTGGGAGTCCTGGAGAGGCTGTGGGAGTCCTGGAGAGGCTGTGGGAGTCCTGGAGAGGCTGTGGGAGTCCTGGAGAGGCTGTGGGAGGCTGGTGAGGCTGTGGGGGTCCTGGTGAGGCTGTGGGATTCCTGGTGAGGCTGTGGGGGTCCTGGTGAGGCTGTGGGATTCCTGGTGAGGCTGTGGGGGTCCTGGTGAGGCTGTGGGGGTCCTGGTGAGGCTGTGGGGGTCCTGGTGAGGCTGTGGGGGTCCTGGAGAAATGACCCAAACCTGGGCCAGGTGAGTCAGGGATGCTGTGGGGACACTGGCAGCACAGCCCTGGTGGAGAACAGTGAGCATGGGGGCACTGAGTGGGGTGGGGAGGGAGCTCAAATTCCCCCCAGCCCCACCCCTGCATGGCAGGGACACCTCCCACTGTCTCAGGCTGCTCCAAGCCCCAGTGTCCAGCCTGGCCTTGGGCACTGCCAGGGATCCAGGGGCTCCCCGTGCTCAGCTCAGTGCTCTGGCAGGAGCCAGGCTCCTGCAGCACACGGATTAAAGGCAGAGCCCTCAGAATCACAGGGCAAAGGCAGAGTGTGCAAAGCTGCCAGGAGGATGAGAAAGGGAGGAGGAGCTGAGGTGGGGTTGTGCAGGAAATGGGTGTGCACTTGTCTGTACAAATAGCTGAAGAAATCATCAAACAAGCGGAGCAGGGGAAGAACTGGAGGCGAAATGCTGAAGTTGACCAAAGCTCACGGAACACTGTGGAGGCTGCAGGCTCTGCAGGAGGGTCCTTTGCAGCCCTGGTGATGGGGGGTGCAGCAAAGAGCAGCCGTGGCAGCCCGGGGGGCTCCCCAGGAGATCAGAGCCTGTCAGGGGTGCCAGGACCCTCCCGGTGCCCTCCCTGCGGTGCAGCTGCCCCGGGCTGTTTGCACCCAGCAGAGGGGCTGGGGGCAGTTCCAGAGGGGTGTGTGCTGCTCTGGGGCTCTCCCTTGTTTCTAGGGCTGCTGGAATGCCCTCTCCACCGCCAGAGCCGGATCCTTCCGAGTCAGGTGGGAGAAGGGCTGGACGAGGAGATTTTTGCTGACCCACCTGTCCCTCCTCGGGCTGCCACAGCTGTCTGCTCTGGGCTGGCATGCTGGATTTTATCTCGTGTCCCCTCAGGACTCTCCAAATGTCAGGTTGTTAAAGCCAGCCATAGGTCAGGGAGCATTGGGAACGGTTCTAGGGCTAACATACAAATCAGTTTTCTTACATTGCTGCTGCTGTGAGACTGCATCTGTCCAAGCCCCTGCTGACAGAAGGAATGGCTTTTTCTCACATCCATGGCTGCACCTGCTCTGCACAGCCCTCGAAACAGCAGAAATGAGGAGGACACTGCTGCTTTCTCCACACTGCTGTGAGAAACTTTACTGTGGTCGATGTGTGTGGCTGTTGCAGTGCCATGTTCTTGTGGAATAGTGAATAATTCCTCTTTGTGCTTGCAACCCTTCTTTGGACATAGCTTTTTCAGTAACATCTGCTGATTCCTGTGGCTCCCCAAAGCAGCCCCGGGTTCTGCTCTGCCACCTGTCCCTTTTTCTGCCTTGCTGCTGTGTCACCAGCCCTGGGCTTCCTCCCCTGCTCAGCTCCACTCTCCCTGGTAGGATTTCTGGATTTCAGGCCGTTCTAGGGTCAGCCACCCTGGAGTTGTGCAGATTTTACCTGCAGGTGTGCAGTGCTGTCCTGGAGGTAGAACAACTGCCTGGAACTAAGGGAAGCCTAACTGGGCAAAACAAAATGCAAAGGCCATCAAGACAACCAGACCTCGACTCCTTTTTTTCTAGGTTTAATTAACAAGAGCTCTGCAGGAGTCATGACTTACTGGGGATGAGGGCCAGCATCAGCATCAACACATAAAGGGTCCCTGGGTTTCCCTGGAGCTTTGGGAACAAGTCAAAAACATTTCCTTCAGATTTCCCTCCCCCGGCAGAGTTGCTCCTGTGCTGTTACCTTCCAGGCATTTTTTTCTTGTGACTAAATTCCAGCTTTTACTGGGGCCAGGGCCAATCCCTGTGGATGGAAAAGCAAAGTAGGAGATACAAAGGGCTGTGGGATGGGCTGTGATGTGTGTCACTCTGAGCAGCCCCTTTTACTCCCCAGATTTGTTCACTGTAACTGGCATTTGGGGTTGACACTTTCTTGAATGTCCTGAGTACAAACTCAGTACTTACTAGCAGCTGTGTAAAAACTGTAACATTTTAATGCCCTGTAAACTGTGTGACTGCCACAGACACCCCTGTCTTGGTGTTGCTGTAACCTTGGGTTTTCTGCACAGCTGGAAAGAGTGCATGGAGCTGAGGAGTAAATGATTACAATAGAAAGGGTAAATCCCACCTGTCTGGGTGAGTCACAAGCCCTGGTGTTGATCACTGGGTGCATTTGGCAGCTGGAGTGATGATGGAGAGAGGAATTCTCAGAGCTCTTGGATGCCCCAGCACAGCACTGGTTCCCACTAATGTTTTATTCCTCTGAGGAGGTATCAGAGGTGTGTGATTCATAAAAGCTCTAATTTATTGCTGAACTCCAGGGAAATTTTGCCAGGGACTTAAGAGAACACGGAAAGAAACTCAAAGCCTGTGAAAAAACTAGGCTGAGAAACAAATCCTTGCAAAGGAATGGCTTTGGGGGCTGTGTGTACGCTTGTGCCGCTAACGTCAGAAAAGATAAAACAAACATTTTCCCCTAATTGTTCAGGATGTATCCACTCCACTGCATTCCTGAAACATCCATCCTTGTTTTCCTCATGCGCTGCCTGCAGATTGCAATTCCCCTTGGTTACCAGGTCGTGCTGGCACCCCCGGGCCACGGTGAAGAGCATTCCTGTGTCCTGGTGGGTAACCAGGACCTGCCCCTCAGGACAACCTGCCCAGTGCCTCTCTGTGCTCCTGCAGGCTGCCCTGCCTCTGGAATTCCTGCAAATAGGACAGTGTGAAACTGCACAGGTCAGCAGAAGGCTTGTTGTGTTCCTTCAGAATCCTGGAGACCCACGTGGAACAGCCTCTCCTGCAGGAAACACCCACCCTCAGCAGTGGCACCCGAGGATGGGCTGGGGAGGGCTGGGGGCTTTCCTTCAAGGACCAGCACTGGGAGTTTCTGCTGCAGCTCTGGGGAAGATTCAGAGCTCTCCCTGAGCTGTGGAGGATCATCATCCCCTACAGCTGGAACAGCACCCAAGGACTTCTGCTGCTCCAACCCAGGAAAGGTTTGCTGGTGAGAAAGGTGTTTGCCCTTGTGTCATTCCTTGGGAAACTCCTGGTCAGAAGTGTCACAGGAGAGCCTGACCCTTCACCTTTTCTGCTCTGGGTCAGCATCAGCTCAAGTGCAACCAACCCAGGAGCCAGCCAAGCCAGGCCTTGGGCAGAGCACAGGCTTCTGCTGCTGCTGGGGGCTTGCAGAGGCTACACATCCCTGAGCTAAACCCCACGTTGAAAGCACCTCTCAGAGGAAGTCTGCTGGCTCTGGAAGTGTCCGGTTCCTACACCTCCTGATGGATGTGCTCCACACACAAAGGCATCCCTGGGATGAGGCTTCCTCTCATCTGCTCTGCGTGGGCATCACTCTGCTCCCTGCTTTGGCTCTAGGTCAGTAAAGGAGCTGATTCCCAGGTGGATCCACCGTTTTTCAGGACAGGGAGGTAGCTTTGTTCCCAGCTGCCTTGGAAGGAGCCTCAGCCCCCAGCCCTCAGCAGCAAAACCTTGCAATTCCCTCTTCTCCTCCAGGGCATTCTCTGGGTGCTGTGGGTACTCAGGGCCTGTCTTGCAGCTGAATTATTAAAAAAGTCTGAGTCAATCATCAATTCTCAGGTGTACTGAAGCAACCCCTTCTTCTTATTAAACAGTGCAGTGCTTTCCCCAAAGAACAGAAAACGTAATATTGGAGGAGAGAGTTGATGAAAGAAAGGGACCACAGCGAATTCTGGCTGAGGTTTAATAATCTGTGCTCCCTGCCAGGGAGAGCCTCTGGCTGCTGCTGAGCCCAGCCCATGTGCCCACACTGTGGGCTCCTTTGGCCAGCACTGCCAAATCCTGGCTGCTCCCAGGCAGGGAAGCACATCTGCAGGGAGCAGGGGTCTCCCCACCTCTGGAACTCCCTTGGCGAGCACCTTCCTGCAGGGAATGCTCCTGTCCCTGCTGCAGCTCCTGTACCCTGGGCTCCAGGGAGGAATCCAACCCTCCCCTCCTCCCAAACCACAGAATCCTGGCCTTGGACACTTCCAGGTATGGAGATGAACCCTGAAGGGTGAGACCAGGGGTGGGTCCCAGGGTTTGCTTTCTGCAGCCTCTTCCCCCCACAGAGCCCCTTTGGTGTCCTCTGGCTTCCTTAGGTGCTGAGAGGAACCAGCAAGGCTGATCTCCCCAGAGAGGGGGCAGGCTCACACATTTCTCCTCACATCCATTGCCTGGGGCATCCTGACTGCTGCCAGGCCCACCGGGAGCCATCAGGCAGTGGCTGCATTCCAGGCAAAGCTCAAGCTCAGTCCCAGAAATACCAATGCCTGACCCCATGGATCTGCCCTTCCTGAAATGGATCAAAAAGGGAAAACAGCAGAGAAGGTAAAAGCAGATGTGTTACCAGCAGAAGATGCTCAGGGGTCCCTAAACTCCTCCTGTTCCTCACCCAGCCTCGTGTTCCTCACCCAGCCCATCTTCAGTCATTGGGCTCCCTAAACTCCTCCTGTTCCTCACCCATCCTCCAGGGAGCACAGCCCATCGTCGGTCATGGAATCCATTAACTCCTCCTGTTCCTCACCCAGCCCATCTTCAGTCATTGGGGATCCATAAACTCCTCCTGTTCCTCACCCAGCCCATCTTCAGTCATTGGGGATCCATAAACTCCTCCTGTTCCTCACCCATCCTCCAGGGACCACAGCCCATCGTCAGTCATGGGATCCATAAACTCCTCCTGTTCCTCACCCAGCCCATCTTCAGTCATTGGGGATCCATAAACTCCTCCTGTTCCTCACCCAGCCCATCTTCAGCCATGGGTCCCATTTGCATCCTGCAGCCCTTGTACAAACCAGCAAATCCACGTGGGAAGGAAGGGGAGAGGAAGGACCCTGTGGCCAGGGCCAAGGCACTGAGCAGTGCTGCAGCCTCCTCTCAGCAGCTCCTTTCCCCCACCTGGACACAGGGCTGGGGGAAGGATGGTGTCTGGGAACACCCCCAGGCATCCTGCCTTTCCAAAACGGGACCACACAGGCACGAGGCAGCCTGGCACTGCCTGGGCAGGGGAATGCAGGAAAGGCTGCAGGCACCAGCACCAGGGTAGCCTGTTCTGGGAAAGAGGAATTGGCAAACGGGGAATGGCAGGTGTGTGCCTTTGGACACGTGTGTGGGTACCATGTGTGCACCTTCACTGGGACATCAAGTGGTCTCTTAAAGGTATTTAATTTTATTTATTAAATTATTTATTGATTTCATTTTTTTCTGCGGTGCTGCTGATGTTGCTTTTCTTTCCTTTCACAGTTTTTTCATGGGCAGGGATGCATAAATTCCATTTAACCTCAGGGATCATGCCAAGCCCAAACCCTGCCACATCCCAGGGAGCAGGACCTGAGACATCCCAGGTGAGTGCAGGAGAACTGTAGAGTGGTCCAGAGGGATCCTGGATCTCCAAGCCCAGCAGCAGCTCAGAGGGCAGGTGTGACTGTGTAGCAGGTTTGGGAGCTGCAGGTAAGTGATGCTTCCAGGATTTCTGGAGGATGACACAGCACCACATCCGTGAGGATATGCAGAGACACTAAATCGTCTAGACACAGCCTCTGGAGATGTGTCAGCACTAAAGGAACAAAAAAGCAGTTTTAAAAATGCCTAGAAAAGACTTTCCATCAGATTGTTTAGCTTTCTAAAAGCACTCCGGAGTGCTCCACGCTGAAGGGAGTGAGGTTTGCTTCAGGACTAAAAGCTGCAGCAGCATCCAGCCTGGCCCAGGAGCTCAGGAAGGAGTCCAGGGCTGCCAGGGCACTGATGGCTCAGGATGTCTGAGCCTTCTGGGGAAGGAGAGATGTGAGAGGGGATGAATTTTAATGGATTTTACCTGAAAGAGGGTAGATTGAAATCGGCTGCTGGGAAGGAATTGTTCCCTGGGAGGGTGGGCAGGCCCTGGCACAGGTGCCCAGAGCAGCTGTGGCTGCCCCTGGATCCTTGGCAGTGCCCAAGGCCAGGCTGGACACTGGGGCTGGAGCAGCCTGGGACAGTGGGAGGTGCAGCAAAGGGGTTGAGGGGCATGGCTGGAGCACAGTGGAGAGGAGGGGGAAGAGCTCTGACCCCTGTGAATGGAAGGCTCACTGCAGTGTCTGGAAGGGCAAGAAACCCCAGGAGTGTTAAAGCTGCTATCCCAGGGGTTTGGCAAGACACAGTTCCCCCCAGAGCTGGTGCCCAGGGCCTGTCAGGGCCCCTCATCCCCTGTCCCTGCAGCACAGGGACACTGCAGAGCCTGGAGGTGCCTGAAGGGTCACGGCACCAGTTCTGCCAGCATGAGAAGCTCAGAGGCATTTCTGTAGGACTGCCCCCAGGCAGGAAGGGCAGGGCTGGTGTCCCCCACAGCCTGGCTCTGGCCTCAGGGCTCCATCCTCCTGCTCTGGGCTGTGCCCACAGCCCTCAGCAAACCTCAGGGAGCCTCCCCATCACCAGCTCAGCACAGCTGGCCCTCCCCATGCTGCCCCGTGCTCCCAAAATGCCAAGCCACCAAACTAAAACAGGCTGAAAATAAAGGCTGGCTTCATCCACCAGACCTAGAGGAATACAGGCCTTTGGTTCTGATCCGGCACAGATCAGAGAGAAAAACAAAATACGTTTTCTTTTCTCTCAGGAACAATAAATTTAATTTCAGAAACATCAAAGCGAGTCCACGCCAGAGCCCGCCCTGCCTGTCTACAGCAGCATCCCACGGCTCTGGAGCCACAGAACTGTAGGACTGGAGTGTGCCACAAGGGTAATGTTCTTTCATAGCCACAACAGAAGCTGTTAGCTTGATTGTTAATCTGTAAAGTGGTTTTTTTCCCTAGGAGAAAACAGGCAAATTACAGAGTCAGTCATCAGGAGATGTTCCCATGGATCTGATCGTGCATATGTGAGAAAATGTACGGCAGGAGCTGAGAGCAGCAGGAGCTGGCTGCCCAGGAAAATCAAACCTGTGAACATGGCCCAAGCTGGGGATTATCTGCATGCCTGGAAAGGTCAGACAAGGCCCAGAGAGCTGCTGGTTCACGGGAGGTCAGGCAGGAGCAGGTCCCTTCACCAGCCCCTGGCTGCTGCTCCTGTCTCCCTCCCTGTTGTGCAAAGGGGAAGGCTGGGGAGTGAGAAGGATGTGAAGTTATCCTGCCTGTGCTGGGCTGGCAGCCAGAAACACAAAGGGAGAGTGTCCCACTGCTCACAGAGCTGCCCTGGGCTGAGCACACAGCCCAGCCCCTTGGCTGCCTGCTCTGGGGACTCTTCACCCTGTGGGTCACCAGCACATCCCATCGTGTCCAGGGGAGGTACAGCAGAAGGATTTGGGCTGGGAGGGGATCATGGATGCAAGACATCTCTTGTAGTCACACGAGAAAGGTGTTCAGCCCTGGAAGGGTTTGATTTGATGAAAATGTCTCTTTTGAGGGGGACAACAGGAGAAGGAGAGAGGGGATCCCAGGGAATCTTTCATCCCAGCAGGTACAGAAGATGCCAGGTGACCTTGGCCACAGCTCCTGTCTGGGCAGGCAGGAGGCACAAACTGTCCTTGGCACAGCCTGTGCTTGCTGAGCCACTCAGGACATGCCTGGAGTGCCCAAGGTGGTGGGACAGCACCGAGGGGCTGTGCCTGCCCCAGCTGCAAGGAAAAAATCCCTTTTTATTCCTGCACTTCCACATCTTCCTCAAGCACAGCCCTTGTGCCTCATTTCCACATCTCCACATTGGCAGCAGTGAGGTTGACTCCCAAAGCAAAGTCCAAGGCTCATCCCAGGGAAAAAGCCAGGTCCTGAAAGATGCCCAGAACACTCTTTTCTCCTTTCTTGTTGGGTCACTCAGTCACAGGGAGGGGAAATTAATTTCCTCATGGCTAATGAGTCCTCTATGTGCTGTCCCCAGATCCAAAGCTGTGGGAAATAGTCCAAAGGAAGGACACAGAGGTGGTGAAGGGTCTAAAGGACCACAGGAGAAGCAGCTGAGGGCACTTGGTTTGTTCAGCTGGAACAGAGGGGACTGAAGTCACACCTGGCTGGGGCGTGGAGCTCCTCCCAAGGGACAGCAGAGGGGCAGCTCCAATCCCTGCTCTGGGACAGGGACAGCACCCAGGGAAGGGCTGGAGCTGGGCCAGGGAGGCTCGGGATAGAGACGAGGGAAAGGTTCCTCCCCCAGAGGGTGGAATAAGCCCAGGGAATGGGCATGGTCCCGAGGCTGCCAGAGCTCCAGGAGCCTTTGGACAGCGCTGCCAGGGGTGCCCAGGGTGGGATTGTTGGGGGCTCTGGGCAGGGACAGGGGCTGGGATCATCCCTGCTCAGGAGCTTCTGTGATTCTTTGATTCTAAGATTTCAGGTTTTGCCTGGGTGAAATTTCACACTAGTGCAGTTTTGCACTCAAGCCTTGCACATTTTCCTCAGTTGACACAAGGATTCCTGCCATGTCAGTCATTCCAGCTCTCCAGCTCCCGTGGGGGCTGTGCTCCTGCAGGAGCTGTCACCACCCCTCTCTCGCCTCTCTGGGGTCCATCCCTGGCCAGGCTGTGGGGTTTTTGGGGTGGCTGCTCCCTGCTGGCCCCAGGCACACAGCCAGGAGGGCAAAGCCCTCCTTGCAGCAGCAGCCTGCACACCCACACTCCTCGCTGCCTCTTCAGCCTGTAAACATCCTCCAAGCTGGAAATAAGGATTGGGGATAACGGGTCTAGCTCTGGAAGAGTTTGGTGTCCAACATTCCAGGTCAGCTCCGGACAGCTCTGGCACCCAGGGTGAGCTGCTGCTCTGCCCCTGCACTGCCCTGAGACACCTCCTGCCATCAGAGATGTCTGTCTTCACACTGCACAGTATGGCTGCAGAGAAAAGGAGGATTCTTACTTTATTTTTGTGGTATTTGAACCTCTTGAGATGCTTTAGCTTATCTATTTTCCTTTAGAAAGGAAATGTGGTAACTCACCTATTTTCTTCTAGCATTATTTTTGGAATGCTTTAACTTATTTCATTTCCCTTAGAAAAGAAATGTGGTAACTCACCTATTCTCTTCTAGCATTATTTTTGGGATGCTTTAACTTATTTCTTTTCCTTTAGAAAGGAAATGTGGTAGCTCACCTATTTTCTTCTGGCATTATTTTCCCCAGGTCTGGGATCCAGTAGAGCAGCACTGCCTCTCACTTGTTTCCTGCAGCCTTTGGAGCTGGGCATGTGAGGATGCTGCTCTCTGTGCCAGCAGGGTGAGCCCCTCTCCTCTCCTCTCCTCTCCTCTCCTCTCCTCTCCTCTCCTCTCCT
>WEIU01017645.1:166178-196016 GCA_013389925.1 Aegithalos caudatus | reverse complement strand
GAAGGAAGGAGGGCACTGCTGGGGTCCCCAGTGTCCCACTGAGAGCAGGGCCAAGAGCAAAGGCACTTCAGGTGACCACAGCTCCAACTCCCAGCTTTCTCTTCTGCTGTAAGAGGGAAGGAAACTCCGATTTTCCAAAGGCAGCTTTCATTGCTGCTTGGAAGGTTGGTTTGTTTTGGGTTTTTTTTAATTGCACAAGATTATTTCCTAAACTCTCCTCCTGAGATGTTTTTTGAGCACTTCTCCAGCTTCCTGCCTGCAGCACTGATGCTCTCCTGGCTGTAAACTTGAATGCCAATGACTGAGTCAGGCAGTGAGGATGTCCCAGCATGCAGGAAGCATCTCCTGACCCCAGCACCCCTTACACTCCTCTCCTCACTCCCTGGTGCCATTGTGCTGGGTTTTTTTACCCTCTAGTGATGTCAGTTCTGTTTGAGACAAGAAGGAAGAAGCTTGCAGGGATGAACTGGCTCCCATTTATAGCAGAAATGTGGCAGAGTGGGCTGGAGCATTCTGTGTGATCTCAGGAGATGTAAAGCTCTCTGGCAGGGAAGCAGCACACACACACACACTCACACACTCACACACTCCTTAGATCCAACCTTGGCATTACAAACACCCCCTGCCACCATCCTCAGCGAGATTTGTGCAGCTGGGAGAGAAGCCATGGGTCACAGGCAAGAGCACTTAATTCCTACCAGGGTGCAGATAAGATCAAAAACGTTCATTCCTGGAGGAAAAGGAAAAGCTTTTAAAAGAGATAATGAACCATTCATTTCTTTAATTTTATTTTACATAGAATTATTTAACTTGATGCATTTTTTTCAATCGCCTCATAATTTAAAACTTTCTGCAGAGTAATTATGCATATCAAGGCTTGCACCTCTATCTATAAAAAAGCATTTTCTGCAAGTAGCACCAAACCAATATTTTTACAAAAATTCTATTAATGTTTGATATTTAGCAAACCGTTTACCTTAAATCTAAATGAACTGTGCCCTTAAGCATATTAAAAATACCAAGTTTAAAATGTTAAATGCAGATGAGGCTGGATAAGATTTGTTTTCTAATGTGTTTTCTAATGAGTTTTCTACGATTTTCATCTTTCTCTTTGTGAGGTTTTCACAGAAACTTGATTTTCTTTAATTTTGCTATTGGAAGAGGAAGAAATATTTTTATGTGTATGAGAGAGAAGTGCTGGATGTCTTCACTGCCTCCAATGCTTCCCAGGAGCAGAGTGTGGGTGACAGCTGCTGGCAATGGCAGGGGTGGTGTGGGCAGGGTTGAATCACAAAATCAGAGAAATATTTAGGTTGGAAAAGACCTTTTCAGGCCATGTCCCAGCACTGCCAGGGCCACCACAAACCCCTGTCCCCAAGTGCCACATCCATGTGGCTTTTAAACCCTTCCAGGGCTGGGGATCCATCCCTGCCCCAGGCAGCTGTGCCAGGGCAGCACAGCCCTTCCCCCAGGAGGTGTTCCCTGGGATCCCACCAAATCCCCCGGGTACAATCTGAGGTCAGAGTTATCCCTTGGCCTGCTCCTGGTTCCTCGAGGATCAGAAGCCACCAAAGCCCCCAGGTACAATCTGAGGTCAGGGTTATCCCTTGGCCTGCTCCTGGTTCCTCGAGGATCAGAAGAACAAGGAGCTCCTTTGGAAGTGTTCTGGTGTCAGATGTGCTCAGCAGTGTCCTTCCTTCTGCCCCGAGGGGCTGGGCCAGGAGAGGGGCAGAAAAGGGGATAATCCAACACTGTGGAGCCTGTGCAGCTCAGAAAATCCCCCCTGAGCTGTTCCCTTGTTTCTGTCCCTTTCCAGGCCATGGCTCAGCAGGAACACTGAGCCCAGAGCTCCCTGTGCTGAGCCCAAAGTGTCACAGGAGCCAGGCTGGGAGTGCCCATCCCTGCAGGGCAGCACTTGCCCTGCCCAGGACAGGCAGCTCTTCTCAGGGAGAAAATCCCATCATGGCCAGAGGAGCCTCTGTTGGGTTTGCTCAAGCACCCACAGAGGATTTGGTTCTGGTTTTTGTCTGGAGAAGCTGCTGGCTCTCCACTGACAGTCTGGAAATCTCTCCTGAGGAGCTCTGCTGTGGCTGCCTCAGAGTCACACCTAGGGCACAGCTGGAAGCAAAAACATATGAGTGAAAATGATCACCTTTGGAATTCCTCTGAAGTTTATTGAGAGTTCTGGCTTTGGCAGTGTGGTGGTGCTCAATTTATTTAATCCATCTAGCCAGATCAGTTATTAATTAATCAGTCTTGGGAAAGTCTAATGACAGGTTCATATTAACAGCAGAAGCACTTGATTCTCACAGTGGCATAAAATGAAAATATAAAGGAGAATCAGAGGAGACATTATCCATGGGGAATCAGACCTCTCAGCAGAAACAAGAGCAAAATCTACACAAACGTTCAGAGGAAGATGTGAGACAGTTAAATAATAAATATATAATATTCATTATAAAAGTGAGTTCAATGATACATTGAAAGTCATTGGACAGAACAGAAAACACATCCATTGGCAGTGGGAGGAAGAAGTTTCTCAGGAATTCAGGGAAGAAGTGGTCCCCAAGTAACATCTGAGAGTGAATCCACCCAGATCCCAGCCAGTGTTGCTCCTTCTCTCACTGCCCTGTGCTGGGACACGGCTCTGCCCTCCTGGGGATCCTGCTCAGAGCCCCCAGGAGGGAGGGAGAGCTCAGGATGGCACAGCCACAGCAGCTCTGGCAGCAAACACAGCTCCACAGTGCCCACCTGGGAGCAGGCTACAGCCTTTGGGTCACCAGGGGCTCCAAACTCAGCTGTTAACATTTTAAATGAGAATGAAATGATTGTCACAAAAAATAAAGGATGGGGGAGTGAACTGCATCAATGTAAAAATCAAGATTTTCAAAAAACTCCATACACACAGAAAACTTCTTTCACTTGAGATTCGAACTGGAGTTTTTTGATGTCTCCTTCAAACCAAACCATCTGGCTTTTCCAAAATGTTTATTACCATGGATAGTATTTCTTTCAAGTTTAATGAGTTTAACTCCCTAAAACCTCCCCCGCTCATTTTCCTGCTTGGTCCCTCGTCCTGCCGGGTCCTCAGCCCTGGGAAAAAGGCTCCATCCAGCCAGGCATCACAGCTCCTCCAGCACAGAGCCTGCACAGCTCTGGCCATGAGCAACCGAGATTTTGGTCTCCATGCACGTACTCCAGGGTTCTGCATGGGCTCAGGGAAAGTTCCTTATGTATGCATGCATGTGGGTACCTAATTATTTGTTTAATTAATAACCACCACTGACTTTTTCCTCTGTCTTAGCACACCATCTCCCCACTGGTGTTAGCTGGGACCCTTCCCTGCAGACCCACGTGTCCAGGAGCTTGGGTCACTCTTGTGGGGGTTTGGGGTGCACTCAGAGGCAGGGAAGTGAGGTGACAACCGTGTGTCCCCAGCAGGTGTGTCCCAGAATCTGCCAGGACTCCAGAATGGTCTTTTCCTTTTAACTAAGAAAACCATTAAGGCTGTTTGCCTTGAGCTCTGGTTAATGGACTGCAGGGATTATTTATTTATTTTTAAATGAACACACTTTATTTCCCCAAAGTGCCGCTGTTGACTTTCTCTAAGTGCTGCCATCTGGCTCCCCTGACTCAAAGGGAGAGAGAGGTAGTGTGGTAATAAATAAGAAACCAAACAAATAAACAAATAAACAAATAAAAATTTCCTGATCCCTTGCAATTGAAGCGTCACCCAAACATTTGTAGGGTTGTGTTAAATTCTATAATTGTCTTGCTGATGATTTTGAAAGAAACAAGTGCTGTTGTGCCGACAGCCTGTAGCACTGATTGAAAATTACCACATCAATCTCCTCCACCGAGGGTCTCTCCCCAGCATTCTTTCTGCTCTGCTGGAGACTCCTCTCGGAGGGAGTGCCATTTCCAGCCAGGAATGTTCATCCTGCTTTCCATTTCCTTTTGCAGAATGGCTCAAGGCTCAGAACTGCAACATCACTTGCCTTCCTTTTTCTTCCTCCCCTTCCAGGAGACCATTTCCCTGACACCAAAGGACACGTCCCTTTCCAGAGCAAGGGAGGCCGTTCCCAGCAGCAGGGAAATGCTCAGCAGCCCCGGCAGCTCCGTGTCCGGGCTGTGCCAGGCAGAGTCCCGAGGAGCCCCGGGGAGCACTCAGTGCGGGATGGCTCTGTCCCCAGGGTGTCCCTGTGCCATGGATGGGTCTGTCCCCAGGGTGTGCCAAGGTATGGGTCTGTCCCCAGGCTATCCCAGGACATGGGTCTGTCCCCAGGCTGTCCCTGTGCAATGGATGGCTCTGTCCCCAGGGTGTCCCTGTGCCATGGATGGCTCTGTCCCCAGGCTGTCCCTGTGCCATGGCTGTCTCCAGGCTGTCCCTGTGCCGTGGATGGCCATGTCCCCAGGATGTCCCAGGGCATGGGTCTGTCCCCAGGGTGTCCTAGGGCTGAGGTCCTGCTTGTCCACCTCACCAAGCTCCTCGGCCTCTCTGCCCAAACCCCAGCACGGCTGTGCCAGGGGCAGGGCTCCCCTTCCCAGCACAGGGGACAGAGATGACCCTGGTGGTGAGGCTGGAAATGGGTGCAGGGCATCTGTCCAACACACACACACCAGTCATGTGTGTCAGGACTACACTGAGAAATTATTCCATTTTAGAATGAAAGCTCGCTGCCTCTTCCATCCCAGGGCAGGAGTCATGGAAAATGTAGGTTACAGGCAAGGATAATTGTTGTAAATTGCCAAGAAATGCACAGATCCTTTGGGTGAGTGTGCAGCACAGGGAAGCTGGCGATCCATCACCCTCCTCCAGCTGCAGAAGTTCTGCCCATTTTTACTCCCTGTGCTGGTGACAGGTAATTTTGTGAGCGGTACCTGTGAAACCAATTAGTGCCACGTGGGCATGGGGACACAGCAAGTGACAGCAGTGCTGCTGACAGGCACTTTGGGAGCAGTCCCTGGTACCCACTTCAGGCACAAGGACACGGGGACAAGAGCACCATGGGTCCCTCTCTGGGAGCTGTGGGAGCCAGGCTGTCCCTGCTGCTGTGCTCAGTGTGGGGATGGAGCTGTGCCACACACACCAGTGTCACACTGTCACTGCTGCTCCAGGGGCTCCAAGAGCCCCTGACCAAAACCATGGGGACTCCCAGCTCTGCTGCTCTTGGCTGTAATAAGGCTGGAGGGCAAACAGCCCCTGGCTGCAAACAGACACTGCTGGCAGCTGCAGCTGGGGTTTGGAATCTGCAGGCAGCACTGGGCAAGAGGACAACCACAGCCAGGGCTGGGACGGGGGCAGAGGGACCTGAGGGGAGCTGGGAGCTGTGGCTGGTGGGCACAGAGGTGTCCCAATGCTGGAGTCCTAGAAACTTGGGATTTGGGGTTTTAGTGCATAGGAGTCAAGATGGAGGATTTAAGGTGTTGTCTTAGTCCTTCTTCTTCACCTTCTTCTTCCTCCTTCTTCATGGGTTTGGGTGGTTTTCTGTAACTGGGTGAAAAAGGTCTGCAATGCCAGCCTTGGGTGGTCATTATTGGGTCAAAAACATAAATGATAAAGGGTCACCTTGGAATTGGGGGATTATCACTTAAATTGCCTTGGAAAGAGTTAGAAGCTCTCCATTTTACCTCATTTGCCTGGCATACTCGCTGGACCTCACAGTACCTGAGTCTGTACATAGATAAGGAACAATAAACATCCAAGTCCAAACTCAATCCCATGTTTCTCATGTATTCATCCTGACCTCAGCAGAGAACAACAGAAGCCAAAACCATCCCATCCCCAGGGCTGCACTGCCAGGCCTTTCCCTGCCACCCCTGCACACAGCAGGCACAGCCCTTGTGCTCCAGCTCTCCCACCCTCCCTGCAGGGCTCCGGGGAGCAGCCAGCCCTGCTCCCATGCCTTGTCCCTGCTCCCACCAGCCCCTGCTGCTCCCACACCAGCAGCCCTGGGGATTGGGGCTGGCTCTGGCCCTGCCTGGGCTGCTGCTGTGGAGCACCACATCCTCACAGATGTTAACTGAGCTGTTCTCTGACCAAGGACAACTCCTGGGGACAGCCAGGGCCCCGCGCCCTGGAAAAGCTTTCCAAGTTAATTTGTTGCCCACTGAGAGTATTGGTGTCTTTAATAGGACACAAATCCTTCTCCAGGAAAAGCCATTTCACGCTTGAGGACATTTCACAACAAGATCTAAACAAGGAAATCACTTAATTGATGATACAAGCTGTATATCTAGCAAGGAATTGTGTCTCAGGAGTATTTTTGTATCTGAACCAGTGACCTAAGAGCTTGCTCTTGGCTTAGAGGAAAGCCTGGAACTCTGCATGGAGGCAGAGCCTCTGGCCAGCACTCAGAGCCACAGCACAGCCACGGAGGCTGCCGTCCCCATAAATCCAGCCCCTCACTTCTGGCACTGCAAATCAAATAATGACAGCAAAAGCAAAGTAAAAATTTCCCCATCACTTCACTTTTCTGTAGGGCAGGTAAACAAAGCTTTACAGTTTGTCAGAAGCATCATAAAGTCCTCTTCAGCCCATCAGGGAGTGCCACTTGCTAAATCACCAGCTGAGATTGCTCTAGAGCCTTCACTCCACCACTCACACTGCTCTGTCCTGTGGCCACAGCTGAGTGCTCAGGATCACACCCACCAGGATTTACAGCCAGGGCCTTTGGGGCTTGGATGTGCCCCTATGAGAGGTGAGTGCACGGCTTCCTCCTCTAGTGATTGCACAAATAAGGGGAGGAAATCCTGATTCTGCTCTGTTGTGGTTAAAAGGGGGTTGGTTGGCCATCTTTGGCATTCCCAATGCAATATTTCTGCTATTTCCTGATGATGAGATGAAGTCCAGCACAGTGAGTTCAGCATTACCTACCCCAGGAGCTCTGACACAGAGGGGCTCCTGCAAGCACTCTCCCCAGCTGCCTGAGCCCCTACACTTTCCTTAAAAGAGATTCCAAGTGTTCCTACAAAGACTTTCTGCTTTTTAGTTCATTTCCTAGCAGTGATTCTGTGAATTCCCCCACACCTACTGCTTTTGCACAGACCCTTAGACACGGCCACAGGCACCCACAGGCTCAGCTCCCCGCGTGCTCCCGCTGTGGTTCTGCCTGGGTTTCCCCTCCTGGAGCAGCTTTCCCTCTCTGCTCCCCTGCAGGACTCCAGGAGGGAGGCTGTGGGTGGCAGAGCAGAGCCGTGTGTCCCCGGGCTGGCAGGGTGGGGGCCTGGGGCACAGCTGAGCCCGGAGCCTGCTGCAGGGATGAGGTGTGCTGCAGAGCTGTTGGCAGGCAGAGCAATGTTGTTGCCTCAGGTTCTCTCCTACCCACTTTCAATTCTTCATCTCCTCCTGGTCTCAGGCGATATTTGGAGGCTATTACAGCAAATCAAGGAGTAAAATCACCCTGCTCCTCCTCCCTGCCCTTGGTATGGACAGAGCAGGGCTGACCAAGCTCCTTCCCCAGAGGTGAAGCTCTGAGAGCTCCTCTCTGTGCTGCTCACAGGAACCCAATCCCAGCATTTGATGAGGATCAGTCAACCCCAGCACAGCCATCCTGGAGGTTCCTGCACCCACCCAAAGGTGCTGTGCATGGGGCACTGGGACTCTTCCCCCTGCACAGGGAGAAAACTGGCCAGGAGCAAACTGCTGGACCAACACCACCCCTCCTTGGGCAGGGAAATAAAAATCTTCAGGCTTCTGGGACAAATTACAGTGATGTTCTGACCAGCTGTGCAGCAACAGTGGCTTTTTGTCCTCACTTTTATTGATTATAAGGATTCCTATTAAATGTAATAGCTGCAATAATTCACCAATAGCCTATTAATCTTATATAGAAAAATCTGCAAATAAAATGTAAATGTGTAATTCTGCTATTATTATTTCCATGTGAAAGATTCTGTCATATTCTTTTCATAGATTACATAGATTATTCCACATTTTCTCTTCCTCTAAATAGCCATGCAATAAGCCATGCAGGATTGTTTGCTCACTTACACATTTTGCCATCACTTTTTAAATCAGTGTTTCTTAGAAATGCTTTTTCATGCTTTATAACCTCATCCATGCAGCCTTATCCTTAAACAAAGTACAAGCCAGAGGTAAAACATACATGATCTTCACCTTTACAAGGAGATTAAGCCCTGTGGCTATTTTTTAACCTTTCAGTTTTGTACTGTGCTCTTTTTCACCATAAACACTTGCTCAAGCACTGTAGTAATGGGCCCATCTCTGGAGAGACAGGAGAAGGATTGCCCTGAGCTACCCGTGGCCTTGCAGCAGGAGATGGGATTTTAAGCCCCAAGGACTGAAGGCATTTTTACTCCAGTTACAGAGGGAGAGATCCAGTGCTCTGCCACAGCCTCTGACATTCAGAGATGTGCCGGGCACGCAGCAGTTTCACACTGAAATGCACTTTATCAGCCACTTTCCATAGCCTAATATTCTATCAGCCCTCAGAGCCCCAGTTAAATTGATTAAAAGTCTCTTCCCCATCAGAGCAAGAGGAGCAGGAATCAGAAAACAAAGGGCAATGTGACTCATTTCCAGTGAAGTCTCTGGCTCTGCTGTCCCCACGGCACAAGCTCCTGCTGCAGAGCCCTGCAGGACCAGCCACCAGTGCAGTGTTGGGGAGCAGAAGAGCAGGTGGAGGTGGATGGACAGACTGCACTGGACAGAGGGGCAGCTCCCTGAGCTGTCAGTATCCATGGGGGTCTCACAGCACACGTCAGACCCCCAGGACAAGGCTGGGAGGGAGCCCTGGGTGACCCAGTGCAAGTAACCCGGGTGGGGAGGAGACCCAGGCCTCCCCCCACACAGGGAGGTGGCACAGGGTGGGGATGGTCCCTGGTGACCTCACAAACCCACCCTGAGGAAGTTCCAGAGCCCAGGACATGGCTCAGCAGAAATGGAGCCCTGCCGTGGGGCCATCAGCTGCTCCCTGCTCCAGCAGCAGTCACAGTGACCTCGTGTGCCCCATGTCACCCCGTGTCACCTCCTGCATTCCTCACTGCCACTGGGACGTGCTCTGAACCAAGTGGCCGTGTCCTCAGCTCCTGGAGCAGGCTGCCTGTCTGGAGCATAGGCAGTGACACACCAGGGGCACCTCAGGGTGCTGCTGTGTGCTCCCCCATGGTGACAACTCCATTCCTGCATCACTGTCCTGGAGGAGATTGGGAGCTGCTTGTGGAGGGGCTCAGCACGTTCTGGGCATGCTGATGTGAGACTTCTTTGCCACAAATTTTACTGAGCTTTTTCTCAGTTTCTCAAGTTCAGTAGGAAACAATAACATCGATGTAGAAGATGAAATGGGGAGGAGGGGCAGAGGTTCTGCTGCCCGGGGTGTCCCTGCAGCCAGCCCTGCCCTGCAGGCAGCAGCCTGGAGCAGTGGGGCCGAGCTCCAGCACCACATCCAGAGTTAATCACTGGCTTCCAAAGACAACCCTGGCTGTCCTGGGGATCTGCCTCCTCAGGGCACTGGATTCCTGTTCCAGGGGGCTGCTGCACTGCAGGCCAGGGGACGCAGCGTCCTGGCTGCACAGGGGATGGATTTTTCCCTTCATTTTGAGTCCATGTGATAATTGGGAGCCCCGAGGCTGCAGTGTCAGCGTGAGGGGACTGTGCCACCTCCACGTGGCCGTGCCAGCCTGGGCAGCCACTGAGCCAGGAGCAGCCCCTGAGATTTCATCCGCGTGCTGGCTGTATGGAGCTGCCCTCTGTGGTCTGCCTGCCCCAAGGACAGGGACCTGTTTGGCATCTTGGGAAACTGGAGAATCCAAGAATGGTTTGGGTTGGAAGGGGCCTTCAAGACCACCTCATTCCACCCCTGCCATGGCAGGGACACCTCCCACTGTCCCAGGCTGTCCCCAATGTCCAACCTGGCCTTGGGCACTGCCAGGGATCCAGGGGCAGCCACAGCTGCTCTGGCAATTCCAGCCCAGCCAGGAATTCCCAATTCCCAATCTCCCACCCAGCCCTGCCCTCATTCCCTGTGTCCTGTCCCTCCATCCCTTGTCCCCAGTCCCTCCCCAGCTCTCCTGGAGCCCCTTCAGGCCTTGCCAGGGGCTCTCAGGTCTCCCCAGAAAATTTCATTCAAAGTGTTTCAGTATGCTCAGGTCTTTATCTCTGCCTGCCTGTTTGGTATTCCTCCCAGAAACCATCCTAATAATTGTGCAAGCAAATTATAAATATATGGAACATTTCAGTAAAAACATTAATGAGAGGGAATACCCTAATTTATTTTTAATTTGTCACAAAATCATATAACCCCGAACTGAATATGTGTAGAGGAAGCCTCAGTAAAAAGCAAGAGTGCAGGGGTTTTAGCCAATGTTGACTCTAACTATTCTTCTGTTTTACAGCCTGTAGTAAATACAAACAGCCCGCTAATGATGAATGAAATATCACCTGCAATAGAGTATATTTTGGTTTTCAATATGAAGGTCTTAAACATCAATTTATTCTCCTGTCTTCAGGGTACTTTTTCCTGTTGGTTGCCTTTGAGACACAGAAGAACAAGGCACTTTAAACAGCAATTCACCACCCTTACCTTTGCAGGGAGGGGTGTGTGTACCTGGGCACTGGGTGTTGCTTCAGTCACTTCCCTGGGGCAGGATCCCAATGTGGGCTCGGTTGTTACCTTTGCAGGGAGGGGTGTGTGTACCTGGGCACTTTGCTGCCCCGGAGGCATTCCCTGGGAAGGATCCCAGGGCCTGCTCGGTTGTTGCAGACAGATTGGCAGTGGGGACAGTGGCACTGAGCTCACACCTGCCAGACATCTCAGGGAGGCAGGGACAGCCCAGGCAGGGTCATGGGCTGAAAGAGGACAGGGTGAGATGGGACATTGGGAATTAGGAATTGTTCCCTGGCAGGCCCTGGCACAGGTGCCCAGAGCAGCTGTGGCTGCCCCTGGATCCCTGGCAGTGCCCAAGGCCAGGTTGGACATTGGGGACAGCCTGGGACAGTGGGAGGTGTCACTGTCCATCCAGGGGTGGAACAAGATGACCTTTAAGGTCCCTTCCCAGCCCAGGCAGTCTGGGATTCTACGGGCAGGGCCAGGAGAACAGGCAGGGGACAGGCAGGGCAGGAAGGTCTCACAGCAGGCAAGCTGGGCACACCTGAACAATAAATAACATTTCTGAGCGATGTGAGGATGAAGATGGCTGATTTCAGGAGAGTGAAGTGCTGCAGGGGGTTCAGAGAAACGAATGTATCATTCCTGCAACGGCACAGCATTAATAGGTTAATAATTAATTAACAGGCATAAGAGGTTTCTGTTCTTGCTCTTTTGGATTTGCATTACTCTGGGATAGCTGGCCACTAGCTACGGGTTCGGAGGGGTTCTGAGATTGCTTTTAGGGAGCTGGAGAAGGGAGGAAGAACTCCCACTCTTCTTTTAAGGCACAGAAGCTCCAGCAGCCGCCGGGCTCCGCAGCATCTCTCCGTGCGCTGCAGGGCTCGCTGCAATTAAAGCAGAAATTGGCACAGCCCTCCCGGGCTTTCCCCGAACACCGGCCCGGCGCTCTCCCTCCCGATCCAACACCGCCTTTCTCCTGGCTGGATGGAGGTCACTGCTGCTTCCAGGGACATCTGGGTAAAACCTGCCCTTTTCAGCAGCTCTTCGGAACGAGCAGTGAAAAGAAAACCCGGACAGGTGATGAGTGTTCGGGTACAGGCACTGCGGGACTTTCTCCTTCCCAAGGACCCTGTGCTCCTCCCGCTCCCTCAAAGCAGGAGAGAACTGACCTTTTTTAGACCTAAAATGGGAAATCAAGGTATTTGTGTTCTTTGACCTTGTGAATCGCTCAGTACAAAGGCTGTTTACAGGCACTTTTAAAATTTAAATCTCCTTTTAAAGAGGTTTCTTGAACACATGCTGAAGCGCTTCATTTGGGTTCCTCTTTCATCTTTTCTGTTCTCTACAATTTTCTCCAAATCCTCTGGGATTTAATTAGCAGCTGGGAATTTCCCGGAGCCTCCTGCCCCCCTGCACTGCATCCAGAGGTGACAGCCCCATCTCTCTTCTGAATAACTCCTGAAGCTCTGCAGGGCAGGCCAGGACTCCAAATGAATATTGCAGCCTGATTTTCCTAAACTCCTCAGGCTCAGGTGGAAATCCTACACTCCAGAAACTGGCACCCTACATCTGCTTAGTCAGATGGGCCTGTGGGCCTGAAGTGACAGATTTGGAAGCAATATTTACCTGTACGGATATAAACACTGAAATAAATACAAATTTTTATCTTTAGGTAAGAGTGCTTAGAGACATTCTTGTCAAAACATTTTATTTCTTGAAGATATTTCCTGCTAATTCTTAGCGAGATTCGCGTAAAGCTAACACAACTGAAGTGTTTTTGCAGTTTGATAAGTTTGTAATTAAACCCTGAACCTCCTCTGTTCCTTCAGTGAATTGCCAGGAGCATGATTTAGAGCATGAAACCGTCTCTGGTGTGTGTCGGGGACAGAGCTGGGTGCCTGAACGTAGCTGCACTGCCAAATTCCCAGCAGCAAACAGCGAAGGTCACCTGCACACCTGGGAGCAGCCAGGCTGCCCTGCAAACCGCACAGCTGGGCACAGCTGGGGACCAGAGGCTGCGGGAGCACGAGGTTAGCACAGACATCCACACTTCATTAAGCCATGAATACTGCAGGTGGGAAAGAACTCCTTAATCTCCATGGAACGAGCCTAATTAAGTGCAGCTTTCTATTAGATCGCAGCGATAGCTACCCCAGCATTGGGAAAAGCAATTAACTCCTGCAAAGTTCAAATGTGGTCGAGTTTGATGGACAAAGGCAGCGTTAAACAAAGGTTAGGGCTGTGCAGTGGTGAAGCAGCTGAGGTCAAACCCATCCATGTGCCAGCAGCACAAACCCCGAGCGCTCCCAGCCTGTGTTCCACAGACACATTTTAAATACCTCATTGTCCCTCAGCTAAAGGTATGTGTCAGGTGTACAGTGGCTCATGGTGCTCCTCGAGTGTCAGGCGGTCTCCCTCTGGGAAACTCATGTCAAATTTGGCAAAAAAACAGTAATGTCTCTCACAAAAATTATCATCAACTTTTACAACCGTTTTAGGTGGCATTTGTCTAAAACAAAGCAATGTTGCATGTAGCATGGAAGAAGATGTATAGATATATAAAATGAAACGTTCAGAGGGTTTTGTAAGAGCTGACTCCAAGTCTGGCTGTGGATGTGTGGCCCAGGTGAGAGGAAAGGAAGGGTATGAGCACTGCAGCACAGAGCACAGGGCAGAGACTCCCAGATCATTACAGGCTTGTCAGCCCAGCAGCACGGAAATGGAACTGAGCAGCTGCTCTGGAAGTTAATCAAGAGACAGCTACAAGAATAAGACGCAGTCAGGGCTGGTTTGACAGAATAATTACCTTCTTTTTGGAGAAGATTCCAATTTTTAAAGTCTCACGGGGCACCCAAGGAAACTTCAGCAGCACCCAGCAGCTGGGCCAGCCTTGCAGAAGGTGCAGAGCCTGGGGAAGCTCTGCAGGAACAGGAGTGCTGGGAGAGCCATGAAACAGAGCCAAGGCAGAGCTGCTGGGAGAGAGGACATGGGATAAGCAGGGGACACCTCCCACGGAAGCCAAAATGCGGGGAAAGGGGAATTTTCATAGAACCATAGAATCCCAGAGTGGTTTGGGTTGGCAGGGACCTAAAGCCCATCCTTTCCCACCCCCTACCCTGGGCAAGGACACCTCCCACTCTTCCAGGTTTCTCCAAGCCCCATCCAACCTGGCCTGGAGCACTCCCGGGGTGGGGAGTGCACAGCTCTGGTGTGGAGGGGCCCAGGGAGGGCAGCCTGGCTGCTGCTGGAAGCTGAGGCACTGCTGTCAAGGGCTGGACAGGCTCCTGCTCCACAGCAGTCACTAAGGATCTGACAAACTTCACGTGGGCTGGGAACTTTGGAATCAGGATGAGATTGATTTTGCTGGTTTTGCTGCTGTTCAGCAGCTCTCTAAGTCAGCCAGGAGTGTGCTGAAGGACCTCTTGGGGCCTCTGTTGGGAGGAAAGTATCACCAGCCCCCTCTGGCTCTGTAACATGCAAATCCCTTAATCTGTGGATAAAGCCCAGGCAGTGAATCCGAGCAGCTATAAGCCAAGTAGACACCAAATTATTGTGCTTTAATTGAGAATGAGGAAAAGCGTGGTTATTAGGAGACTTAATCCTGACTTTGGGAAGAGCAACAGAGGGTGTCAAGATGAGACAACTGCTCTTCCCAACACAGCCCATTTGTAGGCATCTACACACGGGGATGAGGGCACACCACAGAGAGAATCACTGGCACCTTCCCAAACCAAACCCAGCTCCTGTCTGTGGGAAACAAGGAGGAGAGGCTGTGGATTAATAAGAATGGATCCTGCTGACCCAAGGTGATCACACAGCTGCCTTGATGAGGGAGGGGGGCAAAGGGAGCAGCACAGGCTGAGCAGCAGCTCCTATGGACTGCTCACTCTGCCTCACCTGAGGGCTCCTGGGAGCACCTGTTTGCTGAGAACAGCACAAAACCTCCTGAACTCCTGCCATTGGGGAAGTCTCCAACAGCCCACTCTGCCTGGGAGGGGCTGGAAAGGGGCCAGGGGCTGCTCCATCCCTGCCTGTCCTGGGGGCACCCCTGGAGCCATCCCAAAGGCACAGTAGGGGCTCCTGAGCTCCCCTGTGAGTCACAAGCCAAAGGCTGCTGCTTCAAAACCGAGGAGAGAGGAACAAGTCAGAAACGGGATCAGAGTTTCAAATGGTGTGAGCCTGTAAGGAAAAAAGTAACTAAGTTTTAAAAATTATTATTATTAATAATAACAAATAAACCCAGACTGCAATGTGCTCTTTACTTCTTATGCCAGTGGCAAATGTGTTCAGCATCAAAAGTGTTTAAGGCCCTTCCTGCCCCATGAAGGATTTGCCTGGAAAAACTCTGATGGTTTGGGGGAGCCAGGAGGGCGGTGGAGCCCAAGGACCAGTGATCCCAGCTCCGGGTGCCACCAGCACCTGTAGCCCAAGGGAATGCTCCGGCTGCTCCGGCAGCTCCGGCTGAGCTGCTGAGCTGCTGCCTGCCCCAGCTGGGACCGGACACGGGCACAGACACGGGCACAGGCATGGGCACAGACATGGGCACAGGCATGGACACGGACACAGACACGGACACGGACATGGATATGGACACATGGACACGGACACGGACATGGACACGGACACGGACACATGGACACGGACACGGACATGGACACGGACACGGACACAGACATGGACACAGACATGGACACAGACATGGACACGGACACGGACATGGACGGGGCACAGACACGGACACGGACACGGACACGGACACGGACACGGACACGGACACGGACACGGACATGGACATGGACACGGACATGGACGGGGCACAGACACAGACACGGACATGGACACGGACATGGACATGGACATGGGCACAGACACAGACACAGACACAGACATGGACACACGGACATGGCCATAGGCACTGCCCGAGCGCTCTCCTGGGCTCACCCTCCACAAGGTCCTGAGCAGAGCTGCTCTCCATCCAGCCTGTCCACTTACAGTTCCCACAGCATCAAAGTTTGGTATTCTGAGAGAATTCCATGGGGAAAAGCAGAATCCCTTCCTTTCAAATTAAGTACTGAGAGGTTGGATACAGGAGGCGTTCTGGTGGCCTGGGAAGGGATGTTTGGGGAAGTGAAAATTCCTGGCTACAAAGTATTTTCCAAGAAAGAGTACTTCATTTTCATGACATGCTTTTTTTACTCTATCCCCGAATAACTATTCCCTGCTCCAAAGTTCCACAGGGCAAGGCCATGGTGAGGGCTCAGCTTGGCTCACAGCCCAGATTTGGACTGGAGTCTCCCATATCCCAGCCAAGCACTGCCCACGGGATGCGGCTTCCCAGACTGTTGAGTGGGCTTATTTCAGAGTAGAGCTGAAAGCTCTGGATTTTGTTCTACAAGAAGGGAAAGCTGACACCTCCCATCCCTGCCCCTGGAAGAAAACAAGCAGTGTTGCACTTTGCTTCCCAGCAGCGCTGAGCAGAAACTCAGGCAGAAGAAATGCAAGGGCAGCATGGGAAGACTTGAGAGCAGAAAATGTCCTTTCCTTCCTCCCTCATGCCCACAGCAGGAAATCTCACCCTCACAGTGCTCCCTGGCATGGGTGCAGGATGGCAGGACCCTCAATGGCCTTATGGCTCCTACAGGACACTGATTTCCCTATTCTCAATTGTCAAGCCTCTGGAATTACAATGTGAGGTCAGGAGCTTTCTGCTTGGATTTTTGCTCACTTTATGGAAACCCTTTGGGGCAGGGAATGACCCATCCTGTCCTGTAGCACAGAAGGATGGATGCTGGGTTCTGCCCTGACCTGGTAACCATCAAGGGTCCTGAGGGGGCTTTGTGCCAGTGTTTGCCACCCCGGAGCTCTGGGCACAGAGCTCAGCAGGCACTGGGGGCACGGGGCCAACGCTGTGCCCAGTGCCCTCCTCCATGCCCGCTCCCTTCCCTCCCTTTCCCAGGACACACAAGCCTCTCTGTGGAGCAGGATCTATTCCTGGCATGGTAATCAAGACACCTGTTAATCACGTCTAAGTACCATAATTAGGATCTGACCTGATAAACAACAGCTCTGGCAGCAGCCCAATTCTCAGGTTTGTTTATTTTGCTTGAGGTGTGGGTGTCTGCTTCAATTTTTGTTCATTTTTGTAGAATTGCAAAATGTCAGAATATGCTGAGTTGGATGGGACCCACAAGGACCATCCAGCCCAGCCAAGGACAGTTTCTGCAGTTGTGTGTCACCACTCCTCCCTTGGTGTCCCAGTGGAGCACAGCATCCTTGACAGGACTGGTCAGCTCACTGCTGCTGGCAGAAAGTTAATTAATCCTGTTTCACAGAGCTGGGCCACTGGAGCCTCAGTGAGGTGGTTGCAGAATTCCTATAACCAGAATTCCTTCTTATTACAGCCCTGGAGTAATGAAAATATAATTACTTCACTTGCAGCAAACCTGTGTCCCCAGCAGCCTGCCTGGAAACCTTTCATTCCAGCTGTGTTCCTCAGGCAGCAGAGGCAGCACCTCAGACAAGATCCTCTGACAGCTCTGTGGCATGTCACAGAGGGGCTGAGGTCAGGCTGCTCACCTCAGAACAGCTGCTTTTCTCACTTACAGAATTTCAGACAACCATTCCTCTGTGCTTGGCCTTCAGTAATGCTCTGACCTAGCAGCAAGGCTCCAAACCCACCCCACAGCCTGCAGGTAGGATCACCTGCCCTCCCATCCTGCCTGCCCCAGGAGATGCACCTCCCTCTCTGCCCAGATATTGTGGAGGGAACTGCCTGTGCCAGCTGTGAAAGGACAATGGCACCAGGCACAGTCAGGCCCTGCAGAGCAGAGCAGGGCAGAGCAGGGCACATCCACACAGAGCCCAGCACGGGGCTCACAGCCCCAGGAATTCCATGGAGCTCACGCTGCAGAGCGAGCAGGCACAGTGCTCACACCGTCCTGGCTATTCCCACTTCCCAATGAACAGCTTTGTAGGGCATTCACAGGGCAAAGAAAGCAACCCTCATGCAGTATTTGCTTTGGGCTGTGCTGCAGCAGCCCCTTGGAACAGCCTGGCACTGCCCATCCCAGCTGTGCCAGCCCCTGCTGCTATCCCAGCACTGCCCACTCCTACCTGGGCTCTGTGAGTGACCCAGGCACAGGACACCTGCAGCTCCTGGGCTGCTGTGCCCTGGCTGTGCTGAGCTCTGTGTCACACACCTGGGATCTGCCTCATCTCCTGCCTCCAATGTCCCACCCGGGCTCAGGCAGAGCCACCCTCACCACCCCCTTCCTGCAAGAGCACCACGGTGCACAGGGACCCCCCCACCGTGCACAGCCTGCTGCAGCCCCCCCCAAATCAACACACCTGGGACAGCCTGTCTGCACACCTGGGGCTCAGGCAGGTGTCCCACAGCAGCCTGCCCAGGTGCACAATGGGCCGTGAAGGACTCATTTATTACCTTGCAGGTACAGCTAAAATTCAGTGATTTATGTGATAATCTAGGTGATATATCTGTAAATCCAGGTGACACGTGTGATTTAAAATATTGAAGAGCCTCAGGGTAACAAGAAAATAAGACCCAAGTAAACCCCCCACCAGCACGAGCAGAAACAAACTGAAAAATCTAAGGTAAACAAAGAGAAAAGGAACATTATATTTTCAACCTTGTAAAGCACAAAGCATTAGTAAACAGATGCTTAAGGGTATAAAACAGTAAAAAGGTACAAAAATCACAGAGACTATTTTTTTACAACAAAATAATTAATATTATTATTCTTCTGTTGGCCTCAATTGAACTTTCAGAGATTCAGGCAAGCTCTCACACGCTGCACACAAACAGGCCTGCACCACTCCGTGCTGCTGTTGCTCCCTTTGTAGGCAATGCATCGACTTCCTTGAATTTCATCCCCATGTAATGAGCCAAACTGTTATGACAGCAAAACATATGCCTCTTGCATCTAAACACTTTGAATACCACCTGTTTTGGGATCCTTCATCATTAAATGGGCTAGAAAGAAAATCAAACAGAGCTTTCTCCAGACAAAGTACCTCAGGAGGTGGCAACAGTTTGCAAGGTCAGAAAAAGCTGCATTTGATAATTGTGATGCTCGGGGAGCTAAAAGGAGCAGCGAGGAGCAGAGGGGCCATCAGTGTGGGGAAGAGCCAGCAAGCAGCTGAAGGTCACAGGATGGCACAGTCACAGGGGGGTTTGGCTGGGGAGGAATCAGAGTTCACCTGGTTCCACCCCTGCCATGGCAGGGACACCTCCCACTGTCCCCAGTGTCCAACCTGGCCTTGGGCACTACCAGGGATCCAGGGGCAGCCACAGCTGCTCTGGGCACCTGTTCCAGGGCCTGCACTCCCTCCAGGGAACAATTCCTAATTCCCAATGTCCCATCCAGCCCTGCCCTCTGGCAGTGGAAGCCACTGGGGTCTCAGGCAGCTTCCAGAAAATCCATGGGAGCAGCTGCCTCCCTCTCTGTGCCCTCTGTGGCCCCAGCAGTGCTGGGTCCTGCACAGCTGGAGGGAGGGCTGGCAGGGCCTGGGCACATCACTGCCCACTGCAGGGGCCCTGCTGCAGCCCTGGATTGCTGAGGGAGGGGCTGGGGCTGCCCCCAGAGCTCTCCAAAGCTAAGGGCACAGAGGGCACAGCGTGGCACTGTCCCTGCTCTCTGTGCAGGGACGTGTGCCCTGCCCTGGGCAGGAGGTGACAGCCACAACGCTGCCTTCACCTCTCCACAGGCCCCCTGCCCACAGGAGCCCTGGTGCATGGTCATGGGCTTTCCCAGGGATAACCCCAAGGATCTCCAGGGAGCAGGGTTGCCACAGCTCTCACAGTGATGGGAAACACCAGGGACCCATCAGGTGACCCCAGGTGTGGCTTTTCACTTGCTCAGGTAAAGCTCAGGCATGATGAGAGGAACTTGGAGCATGTCTTTCTCCTCACAGGTGCCCAAACACTGGCTTTATCACACTTAGTTCATTGAATTCCTGTCATCTTGCAAGTCATGTGAGCTTCCAGACCATTTCCTGAAGAGTTGCTGCTGAGCCACTCATTCACCAGTCTTACCCTTTAGGTGATTCGATTCTATTCTATTCTATTCTATTCTATTCTATTCTATTCTATTCTATTCTATTCTATTCTATTCTATTCTATTCTATTCTATTCTATTCTATATGTCTGTTCTGTTCTGTTCTGCTCGATTCTTCTTGTTTTGTTTCCAAAAAATAAAGAGCTTTCCACTTGTCCCCACTTTTTCTTACCTTTTTTTTTTTCAGTTAATCTCCTTGAAAACAGCTCAAAATATTTCCTCCAGAGCCTCCTGAACCAAAGCAGAGCACAGGGTGAGGCAGGACACATTGTTTCTCCAAATGGGTTAGAAAAATCAGATGATAAGAATTCACGACAAGAGAGCTGGAGAGAGACTTTGGACAAGATCCTGGAGTGACAAGACAAGGGAGAAAGGCTTCCACTTACAGAGGGAAGGGGTGGATGGCACATGGGAGGAAATTCCTCCCTGTGAGGGAGGTGAGGCCCTGGCACAGGTTGCTCAGAGTGGCCAGGGTGCAGCTGTTCAAAGAACCTTCCTGCAGGGGTTTCAGAGTGACAGAATTTTTACTCATTCAGTGCACAGAGATTAAGATTTCAGCCAGCAGAAAGCCAGGAGAGTGAGGAATGAGCCCAATTTGTGCAGTGATTAGCAGTTACAGGTGCTACAGGTGTTGCCTCCTGTACTCCCTACGCCCCATTTCCTCGGAGCCTTTCCTGCCGTGCAGCATTGATTTCTCCTGGTGCAGAATCTTGAGCAGCTCCAATGGATCTGCTAGAGCTGCTTCCTTCCTCCTGAATTCCACTGCAGCCGAGGTTTCACGCTGCTTTTGCACAGTGTATCATGCCACTGAGGAGTTTATTATCCATTCAGTTTATTTCAGCTGTCCTTAAAAATCACTGTAAGCGCTCCACTGCTGATGGAGGGCAGCTCTGACACTCGCCTGGACCAGTTAAGTGAGTCAGTAGAATAGTTATTTCAGTGCTGAATATTTGATATCACTCCAGGACCCTGGTGTCCTGCTGATTTTTGCTGCAAGGACATGAAGATATCTCAAAGCAGCTGATGGAGACACTCGATCCCAGCACAGCCCCAGCACAGGGACACGTGGTGCTGGCAGCCTCCATGGCACATGCCAGCTCCATGGGCAAGGCAGGGGCTGCCAAGCATCCTTCCAGAGGCCCTACTGACATCTCCTCAGGCTTGCTCCCGTGACTCTCCCTAGCTGACCTTCAGCAGCAGCCGGGGTAATGTAAGGTGTCCTGCTGTGACATTTTCCTGCAGATTTTTGTTGCTGTGTTTCCAGAGCACAATCCTGGTTGATGCTGTCTGACAAAGTGAGGTGGGCACACTACCACTGCTCCCTTTACGCTGATATTTGAGGCAAACCCCAGACCAGAATCGACACCAAAATATTGAGCAGCTGCTACATCACCCACATCTGCCACGTCTCAATGGCTGCAGTGTCAGTGCCTCAGCAATCTCCTCCCTGTGCCAGCAGGAATAAACAGCTCTGCTTTGGTCACAAAGCTGGAATATATTGAGGGGAATAAACAGTTCTCTGTTTTGGCCACAAAGCTGGAATATATTGAGAGGAATAACACTGTGTCTGCTGTCTCACCCCCTGCCGCTGGCTCAACAATCACAAAAGGGGAGTTGCCATCTCTAATCAGACCACACACCCAACCCCACAGTGGATTACAAACACTTTCCAGCAGGGTTCAGGATCCCAAAGGCCTCTCTGCTTCCAGGGCCAGGAGGAATTTGGGCACTGCATGGTGCGAAGCTCAAAGTGCTGATCTGCTGAGCACTGCTCCTGCAGCACAGGGTGACCCAGCTCAGGGAACACGAATGGCTCAGCCTGGAGAGGAGACCCAGCTAGCCCAGCTCTTCCCCAGTTCTGGCAAGAAACGCCCAGGACTGTCAGATCCAGGCAAAGGGAAGTAAGAAGCATTTTCAAAGATACTCCAGTGGGAAAACCCAGGCAGTCCTCAGGCCCAAAGTCACCTGGCTCCCCAGACCAGATGCCTGCTGAGCTCACTCATGCTGACCTGTCTAAGACTGAAAACTCAGTAGCAAGGCCTGCCCTTCCTCTTTGCAAAGGCACCTGAAGCATGCAGAGCACCCAGGAGCACCACACAGCTGAGAAGGTGGGATTTGAATTGGCAGCACAGGATACACCCGCATGATGCTGGATGTGTTCTGCCCCTGGCTGCCAGTGCCATGTGTTCTGGTGCCACTGGCCCCATCAGGGTGACAGCGACAGACACAGATTATTCCCAACTGCAGCAGATGTCTGAGACTGAGGGATTTTATGCCAGGCTTCCCTTCCCAAATCTGAAGAGAGATTGAAAAGCGATTGATGCAGTTTGAGCTGCCCAACCATTGCAGGCAGAACCCTGTGCTCTGGCACTCATCCCCCAGAGCTTCTGGCAGCCTAAAGCAGTGCTGGGATGGCAACATCAGGACCAGGGCCAGGAGTCTGGGAGATGCCTCTTTACTGAAGACAGGCATTACAGTTATTTACATATTCAGAGAGCTATTTCTCCAGGTTTGTTTCCAAGATTTCTGTTTGTGAAATCCTGTACAAAGACCACAGCAGCTAAAGGCAGCAGCCAGAGTCACTTGCTGAGGTCCCACCTTTCAGGGATGTGATGAATGTGTGGATCCTCAGCTCGCTGCAGGGGAAGCAAACAGTGGAGCCCAGCTGTGCAAACCAAAGGATCTACAGGGAAATGTCAGCCTTCCCATCCATTTTGGTCCCCTTCTTTCCCAGCCCTGGGACCACCTTGGCTCCTGTGTATCTCCTCCTGCTCTGCCCCCTTCCCACATGGGACTGGTGCCTGGGGGAGGCCACAGCAGCAGGGGTCCCCCTTCCCAGGCTCTGAGCCTCCAGGCTGGCTGCCCTGGGACGTGCAAGCCAGGCTGGGAGCAGGCTCTGTGCACTGACAGCTCAGGAGGAGATCCCAAGCCATGCCCCCTGGGTGGGGTTGGCAGCAGATGCTCCACAGCCCAAGGACTCTCAGGCAGGGAGCACTCGAGGGGGGAGCTCAGTATTTGGGGTATCTGCAGCTCGTGAGGATGGGAGCTGAGATAAAGTCCTGATCTGTGCTGGAGCATGTGACATCAAGTGACCAAGGATGCCATGATTTATTCCATCTGCTCTTGCTTCCTTTAGGTTGGTTGGTTGGTTGGTTCATTGGCTGGTTGGTTTTTCCAGGCATTAACAGGATCATCTGAAGACTGAAAGCAAATCTGAAAATCCATTAAAAAGCCCTTCAAGGCAGTGTGAAATGCTCCAGCAACTCAGCCTCAAGTTTCTAGCATGAGCTGGTGAGCAGGCAAGGCGCAGAGTTGTCACGCACCGATATCTACCCATTAAATTACTCATCTTAATTGGTATCTAAAGCTTTGCAATATTTGTTAATTTTGTAAGATTATTCTTTTTTTTCCTTCATGGAAGCAAACAGCATTGAAATATTAGAAAAGGAAATAAGCAAAAAGATACGTTATGCTCCTTGTTGTAAGAATATTCACTGGAGACACACAAAGTTTTAATGTTAATGTCTCTGCATCACTACTCCCTGCATGCTAAAATAGGTTTGGAAATGCTTGAAAGGTTAAAGCTTTCACAAATGATGAAACCAGACCATTTTGGAGCTATAAATCCTGCTCATCTGGGAGAGTTGTTCTTGTGTAAAACCTCATGTTTTCTTGAGAGACTGAGCTGAATATTTATGTTTAGCACATCAAACACAAGGAAGGCACAGAGGTTCACTTGTCTGCGGTGGGTATGTAAGAGTTTACTGTTGATAATTAAATCTAGAAATTATAATTAGTCACTTATCCAAACTGGAGTGCCTGGTTTTTCATCATTTACCTTTCCACACGGCACTGGTGTTCCCTGGCTGTCCTTGGGACACAACTTTGTACCCCAGCTGTTCTCATTTGTGATTGCTGCAGCTGCAGCTCCAGTCTCTCCTGACACACCAGCCCAGCTGGGGCCCAAAGTCAGCCCAGCACACAAGAAATCAGATGTCCTGGGAGGATCTGGTTCCCAGCTTGGGCTGGACACCTGGCAAAGGGAGAAAGGAGCCACACGGAGCTCAGTGCCCTGCTGGCACTGAGTGTCTGCAGAGGGCAGGGAGCACACCTGGCAAGGGCCAACCCTGCTCCAGTGCATCCCTGCAGCCCAGCTGCACTCACCCCTCTGCCAGCGCTGTGCTCTGCATCCCCCAGAACATCCACACTGCCCCTGGCCACAGGGAGAGCAGCAACCTCTCCAGACTCTGCCGTATCTGCAATGCAATCCCACCTGCCCTGGGATGCACGAGTCCTGGGGTTTGTTTTCCAGCTTATACCAACAGCCCAATGCTCACAAAAGCAATTCTGTAGCAACCTGCTCTTTCCAAAATACATTTTGTGGGGGTCCCATTTCTTCTTAAATAAATAGCTTCCCCATGTATTGAAAGAAAATCCTGAGAGAAAAAATAAGAAAACAAATAAACAAAAAATCCCATCTTCTCCACAAACACCTCCACCAACCACCAGCTCTTTGTGGCTCTTTTGACTCTGATAAGCCCGAGCAGGATATATGGATTTATCGATTTGGTTGTGGCACTGGGATTTGTAAACATTTTCTTGGCTCAGAGCAGGTTTTCAGTGTGTCCCTGGGACTTACTTGTCGCTTTCCAAAACAGAAGCAAAATAATTGAAGCCTTTTCTGGAATGTTTGAGCTGCCATGTTCCACCGTGTCACTCTGCCACCTGGGCTGTTCTGACTCACAGTTTGGGAGGAACAAGTTTGACAGCACGTGCCCTGTTTGGTTCTTCATGTCCTGCCTCTCACTCATCCAAACAGAACATGAGCAGAATTCATCCATGAAAAAACACCTGTACACCAGAACTATGCCACCCTAAACCCAAACACCTCCTGTCACAACTGCATTCATCCACCTGCAGATAAATTGTGCTGCTGCCTCACCCAGAGCAACCTGTCTTCATTTGAAACAAACAATATTCTGGAACCACATCTCACTCCTGCTCCATGAACCTGGGCAGGCAATTTTAAAGTCAAGAGAAACCCAGGGTTGTCACCCCAAAATGTAGAATGAAGCCTCAGTCGACCACTCTGAACAAGCCCAATCCCTTCTCCCTGCAGAAGATGAGTGGAACAGCATTTTCTCTGGAGGAAGGTGAGGGTTTGGCTGTGTGTGGGAAACCCAAACACCTCATCTGCCATGGGATCCCTGCTCAGCCGGAGCTGTCAGACTGCTTCCACCTCCCCTCCAAGATGAGCATCCCAACAGCACTAAAAATAGAGACTAGTGCTTAGGTTTTATGCAAATGACAGCTGGAATAAGGCATAGTTTAAACATAGAACTTTAGATCTCCCAAAGGAGAGGAAATGGAGTGAGAGGCTCCTGTTTTTCCCAGTCAGGGCACCCCTGCAATGCTGGGCTTTATCCCAAGTGTTATTTAATTTTATGGCCTTTGTAGCAGGGGTCTTCTGCTCTCACCCAGTCAAAGCAGAGTCTGTGTCCCTCCAGCACCCCACAAGCTGCATTCTTGCTTTTGTGTGCATTTGTAGGAGTTAAACAATTCATTGCTTCAGGTATTACAATTTTATACCTAAAGATTCTGAACGGAGATGCTGCTTTTCCTGAACTATTTGAGTATCACAAACTGGGAGAAGCAGGCTTGGCCAGCACAGCAGTGACAGCTGCAGATCCCACTGAGGCAGCTGGGTATTCCTGCCATGTCCTGAGGCAGCTGGGCATTCCTGCCATGTCCTGAGGCAGCTGGGCATTCCTGCCATGTCCTGAGGTGATTCCCCAGGGATCACCCAGATATTGCAGTGAGGTGATTCCCAGGGATCACCCAGATCTCAGGCACAAGCACAGCCTAGCCAGGCCCCAGCTGGGGCTGCTGTGGGTGAGCTGGGGGCTCACANCCCCCACGGGCACTGAGGAGCCCCACGTGCACCCACAGCAGAGCTGGGTGCTGGGGGCACTGAGAGTGTCCTCTGCCTTCACAAAAACCAACCAAAGGAAAGGAAAAATGTCAATAACAAGGCACACAAACCTGCACGGGAGCACAGGAGAAGCCAGCCCAGCTGTGACCTCAGGCCAGGGGGTGCTCAGTTGCACCCATTAACAGAGGTGTGCCCTCGGCCTCTTCCTTGCTCTCTGTCAGAACAGCACACATTTTCTCCATGTAATGAGCTCTGCCCACCCTATTGTGTCTCGTTCCTCTGCTCCATCTCCTGAGCTGTGGCCAGCCTGGAGCCAGCTCAGCATTTCCTCCAAGCTCACTAAACCTTGGCCAGCCCCATCCATTTTTTCTCTGTCCTCCTGCAGAGGATGCTGAGTGGATAAAAACCCATCTGCTTTTCGCCTTGCAGGTGTGCAGGAGCACGTGGAGCCCTCCCCAGGTTTGGAGTCTCTCTTCTTCTCTAGCCCCAGCAGGTAAGGTTTCACTGAGCTCATGGACAGAGCCAGCTCCCAGGAGCTGGTGACGAGGATGTGCTGATGTAATGTCAGGGGGTAGAAATGACAGCTGCAGGGGAGCTGTTTTGATGGGAAGGAAGGCAGCAGCAGAGCTGGTATGAATCACTGCCAATTGCTAGGATATCTAAAATTACACAAAACATCTACACATAGTCTGGAGAAGCACAAGCTGAGTACCAGGCAGTTGCCTCCCTGCTGCCAGCAAGTTGCAGATGAGCTGATTTGGGTTTATCCTTTCCAAGCAAAATATATTATGATTGCTCTGCCTGGGTTGTCACAGCAAAAGCCTCTCCAGGCTGTGACCAGCAGTCTGGGGGCAGGGGACAGAGGTGTCTGTGACAGGGCTCTTCCTCTGCATTCACTCTGTTTCTTTGGGCCACCCTCGTGATTCTCCCTGGTGTGATAAAAATGTCTTTTATGAGCACCCAGGTGCTCTTGGAACATGTGTTCCTGGGGTCTAATGCAGACAGGCTCTGTTCCCTGAACTCATGAACTGCCCTCACTGGTCCAGGGCACCCTCATACCTGACCAGAAATGCAGATTTTTCATATTGGCATTCACAGCTGTTCCCTGGGCAGTGCTGAGCCCATTTGCCAAGGAATTTCAGGTTAGGTTCATAATAATTTTCCCCACCCTCAGAAGCAATTCCATAATAATGAAATAGAAGAACTTTTCCTGGCACATGCTCAGGTCAGTCCAAAGTGTCAATCCCTTCCCACACACTCGGATAAGGAAGGAAGGTGCCCTAACTCTGTGCTGCTGCCAGGGAGGGCACTTCAGCTCCTGGCACAGTGGGGCCCAGGGCCTTTGCTGGTGTCCCCTGTCCCTGAGGTGCTCTGGGGCCCTGCAAGCTGAGGCTGCAGCAGGCCAGGAGGGGATGCTGGGCAGTGCAATCCCAGCCCTTCTCCCCACAGAGAGGGACACCAGTGCAGCAGCAGCCATCCCTGCTCTGCAAAGGCTTCAGGCTCTTCCCGGGACAGGCACACGCTCAGCCTTTCCCCTTCACCCCTGCATGGGCACCTGGTTCCCCTGCTCATCCACAGCTGGCAGTGACTCTCCTCTCCAGCAGCTCTCCAGGAGCCCCAGCTCTGCTTTCCCTGCCCTGCTGGGACATGGGGGCAGCACCTGTCCCTGGCAGGGACCCCCAGCACGGCCCCCCCAGAGCCCAGCACCCGATGGGGCGGGCGATGCTGCCCTGTGTGGGTGGCAGTGCAGGGACCAGCCCTGGCTCTGTCAGTGCCACCCAAGCCTGTGCTCTGTCAGTGACACCCAAACCTGTCACTGGGCACACAGGGCTGGCTCTGTCAGTGCCACCCCCAGCACAGACCATGCCTAAGGAACCCCACTGTGATTAACAGAGCCGAGGGGGGTGATGAAGATTTAACCACAGGAAAGGTGCTCTGAGTGTGCTTTGCACACCAGACTAGAGCCCACCCAGAGCATCAGTCCCTAGTAAGACAGACACTGACAGCTATGCTCTGAAATCCATTACAAACAAGTCTGTGTCTCTTGGACTGGTAAAGGAACAGAAGAAATGCAGGCTGTGGCTCTCACTGCTCCACACCTTCCTGTCAGGGACAGCTGGGCTTTACCACCATATCTGCACAGGGTTTTACCACCAGGGTTACTTCTAGGGTTAAAACAATGCAAATAGACATCCTTGATCACAGAATCGTTCTGTTTGGAAAAGGCCTTCAAGACCACCAAGTGCCAGCTGTGCCCAATGCCCACCTTGTCCCCAGCCCAGAGCACTGAGTGCCACCTCCAGCCCTTCCTTGGATGCCTGCAGGCACAAGAGCTCCAAACCTCCCTGGGCAGCCCTTTCAAATGCCTGGAAACCCTTTGCATGAAGAAAATTTCCTTCCTGGTGAAAGAAACGAGGAGTCTTCATTAATTTAAAAGCAAATTATTAGATTCTCTGGCATTGGCAAATGCTTTCACCACTTTACTGGAAACATTTAAAGGATGAGTTTACAAAAAGAATTTGTAGAAACCACACAGCAATCTGCAAAACAGTAAATGGAAGCAGAATACCCCAGGAGTTGGAGGCACTCTCATTATACCCCTGCCCATATCCTTGGCTATTGGGAGGGAAAGATCCCTTCTAGTCCTTGTACTATAGATTCAAAAACATAGAAGTCACTGAAAAGATTATATGAAGAAAAAAGGAACCTGTTTAATAAAATTGCACCTCTTTGCTGAAGAGAAGAAACACCATTATTTAACATGCAAAGTCAATTACACCATAGAAATAGAAAAGCTTCTGACTGCAGTGTTGTTAAAAAGTGTTTTCACATACCATGTGAAGTAGCTGCAAAAGCAGATTGTGAGTTTTTAGAAACATGATTCTTAGCAGATGAAATCTCAGCCAGTAGTAGGCAAGAGCCAAGAAGTAGGAGCATTATCACCATCAACCCTAATTTAGGAAAACATTCTTGAAAAAATTGCTCCAGCCAAATGTGTGTAACATTTGGCTCTGACTGAAATCTCACCTAAACCAATATGTCACAGGCAAGGCAGGGTGGAACTGGAGATCTTTGGTCTCAGAAGTACTGAGCTGGGGTTTCTCTCAGGCTGCAGCCACCCTCAGGGGCTGTCAGAGGATGGTGATGGAGCTGAGGGATCCGTGGGCTGCTCGGGGCTCGCTTCTCTCCCCAGAGCTCTCGGTCAGGCTGAGGGCTCTGGCCCTGCTGGTCCCTCCAGCCTAGGATGGGTTCTGCTCCCTAAAGCTCCTGCACTGCTGGAGTCCTCCAGCCCAGCTCTGTGTCCTGCACCCTAGGAAGTGGCTGCCTTAGCTTAGGTTCTCACGTGGCTCATTCTGGCTTCCAGCTCAAGCTCCAGCTTTGAGAACTTCCAGCAGCTTTCATAGCTCCCGGACAAATTTAGATTTTTTTCATGCTTTGCCACATTGCAGAGCAATTAAACATTAAACATCAGCAATATGGCACAGGCAAATCTACAGCTTCTGTCTTGGGGACAGACAGCATTTCCCCACCATTCTGAAATGTTTTGCCATAGGTGACTCCTTCCCAGAAAACAGGCCTCTGCCTCAGGGTCACAGTGAGCAGGTCTGTGGGTTTCTCCCTGGATAATCCCATCAGCACCTCAGGCTGCTGGATATTCCATCTCCCAAGCACTGGGAGTCGGGAGCAAGGGGGCTGATGAAAAACACCGGGAGTTTCCCATGCCCTGGCACGGGCTGTGTGCCCAGGGCTGCTCTGCTCTGCCCAGGGCAAGGGAAGCAGGTGTGGCTGTTCCACAGCCAGCATGCATCCATGGCAGGGAGAGGGGTCAGGGGGGACCAGGCTGGCAGGAGGGCAGGCCTGCATGGGATACTGGAAAGAAATTCTTCCCTGGGAGGGCAGTGAGGCCCTGGCACAGTTGCCCAGCGAAGCTGTGGCCGCCCCTGGATCCCTGCAGCTCTCCAAGGCCAGGTTGGAGAAACCTGCCCTAGTGGAAGGTGTCCCTGCCCATGGGCAGAACGGGAAGAGCTTTAAGGTCCCTTCCAAGCCAACCACTCCATCGTTCTGTGTAGGACCTGGCTGTGGCGGGGTCTGCAGAAACCTCTCTGCCCTTGTGACTGCTGAAGGCTTCCCTTGTGCAACGTGCAGAGAAGCCCTGGATGAGCCCCAGCAATTCCCAAACCCCAGCTCTGGATGAACCCCAGCCCTGCACAAACCCCAGCCCTGCACAAATCCCAGCTCTGCACAAATCCCAGCCCTGCAC
>WEIU01017645.1:106176-165983 GCA_013389925.1 Aegithalos caudatus | reverse complement strand
CCCAGCCCTGCACAAATCCCAGCCCTGCACAAATCCCAGCCCTGCACAAATTCCAGCTCTGGATGAGCCCCAGCCCTGCACAAACCCCAGCTCTGGATGAACCCCAGCCCTGCCCAAATCCCAGCCCTGCACAAACCCCAGCTCTGGATGAGCCCCAGCTCTGCACAAATCCCAGCTCTGCACAAATCCCAGCCCTGCCCAAACCCCAGCCTTGCCCAAATCCCAGCCCTGCCCAAATCCCAGCTCTGGATGAGCCCCAGCCCTGCACAAATCCTAGCCCCAGCCCACATGCTGCTGGGAGCAGCAGAGCCTGGGCAGCCTGGGCAATTTCGCAGCTCTGCAGCACACAGTCTGCACAGGCCCTGGAAGAGCCCGGGATGTTCACTCCAAGTGGTCCTGTTTGAAGAGAAACAGCTGCAGCAGCACCTGCACAAACCCCAGCCTGAGCCCAAACCCTTGGGCACCGTGGTGCATTCCCCAGCCAGGGTATCCCACCCCTCTCCCCATTGCCTCCCACACTCTCTCCACATCCCACAGCTGCTGCTGTTCCTCCCTCTGACTTTCAGAAGGCAGCTTGTCCCAAGGATAGACTCAAGGATTAGCATGTCCACATGGTCAAGGCCAAAATTATACAAGGCAATAAAATCATTTTATGGCACAAAACCGTTTATGACAATCCTTATCAACAAATATGCATGAGAATCACACACATATGGGGATCAGAGAATTTCAGAATTTCACCAAAATCATGGGTTAGTTACGTCAGTCTTTCATGTTTGGTTCTGCCTACCGTTTCTGAGAAAAGTTGATTTAAAAATACATCATATCCATGTACCTCAAAAGAACTCAGAAATCAGGGCAGGAAGCAGGTTCTAAAGTGTTAATACATAGGGAGCTCGTTGTGACATATAATTATCAATTTGTGCAGTGACTGCATAATTAATATGTGGTCTCATCTCATTCTCTTTTAAATGTATTCCCACACTGCCTAGAAGTTGTTGGCTAATGAATTAAACAGTTTGATGTTGATGAATCACAATTTTGCCTATCAATATTAAAATATTGCCAGAGGTATGTTTTCAGTTTGGGTCATGAAAGTTTAAATTGTAATACTGTCAGAAATGCAGTATCTTGTGTTCCCAAGCTTTGCTGCAAAATCAGAAGAGTCCAAGTTTTGTTTTCAGATTTGGGGGTTTTGAACTATCTGTATTTGCTTTCTTCCATTGAAAAATGACAGGAACATAAGGTATCTTGCAAAACTTCAGACTTATCAATAACAGCATCTAAAACAGAGAAATTCAGTTACTCGGGAAACCTCAACTCAAAACTAGTCTGTTCCTTGGACTATGATTAATGTGGTAAGTGAGAGCAGATGGTGAACACTTCAAGAAGCCTCTGTGCTCCAAAGAAGTGTTAATTACCTCCAGAGCTGCAGCAAAAGGATAATGGGAAGAACAGATCCCAGCCCTGCAGGTAAGGGACAAGGAGCAAAGGGTACCTTGGCAAGGGACACAGAGGGCAGGGCTGGGTGGGACATTGGGAATTAGGAATTGTTCCCTGGCAGGGTGGGCAGACCCTGGCACAGGTGCCCAGAGGAGCTGTGGCTGCCCCTGGATCCCTGGCAGTGCCCAAAGCCAGGCTGGACATTGGGGACAGCCTGGGACAGAGGGAGGGGTGGAACAGGAGGGTGTGCAAGGCCACTTTCAAACCAAACCACCATTCTACAAAAAGCACCCCCAGCTGGGGGAGCAGAGCCCTGCACACCTGCTCAGCTCCCACCTGAGGGACAGGACCCACAGACCTGCCCATCCCTGAGCTGCCCTGCCTCGTCCTGGCCCTGGGGTCACTGCAGCACCTCTCTCTCTGCTTTACTGCCTAACAAAGACATTGCTTGCACACTCTCAAGTCACACAGGCTGGCACAGGGCTTCTGAGCCTCTGTCAATGGTGAAATGCCCAGGTAAAATCCACACAAGGGCTGTGTCAGAGCCCAGGGAGGGCAGGCTCAGCTGGGGAGGAGCAGGGCTGCACTGCAGAGCTCGGGAATTACAGATCTAGGATTGCAGCTGGCTGGATCAGACCAAGAGCCACATTCAGGGTGGGGGTAAAGGCAGAAAATCCGTGGCAGCCAGGGAAGCTTGCTCCCCAGAGAGCTCAGCAGGGCCAGGCTGCACGGGAGGATGGAGGAGTGGGAGTAGCTAACAGTACCTGGATGTAGGTGAGCTGAGATTCCCTCCCGATTCCATGGCCACTGAAGGCACAGACCTGGCTGAGGGCCAATATTCCACAAGATCAGGTCTCCCAAAATCTTGTGGATTGGTGCCTGATTTCATGGAATAAAGAAAAAGAAAAAAACAACCCCAACCAAAAATTTAAAAAGACAAGCTAAAGGAGATTGAGAGCATCATCGCTGCCTCTCTGAGCAGAGCTGATGTTGTGTCAGATGGAAACTTCTCAGAGGTACAAAATGAACAGCCCAAAAGCGAGCCCAAGGTAAAGCAGATTTCAGTTCCACAGCAGTGAGATTTTGCTGTTTCACTATGGATTTCCTGCAGGAAAAAAACCCAGACAAACAACACAAGTGCCTGGTGGGTGACCACAAACAAACCATGGGCAATGAGCATGGGCTCCAAGGCTGCCTCTGCCTCTCCGGGGCAGCCTGGGGATGTGTGGGGCCAGGGCCAGGAATTGACTGACCTGTAGGTCCCCCAGGCTGGCAGCTCACAGGGAACAGGGGACAGGGGAAGCTCCCTGTGATGAGTTCAGACAGAAAGAGAAGAGTTCCTTGGGTTATTTTACAGGCAAAAAGGGTAAGTCTCAGAAGCAAGTGTGATGAGGGCTCTGCTGCTTTGGTAATTTCACAGCTGAAAAGGTCACATTGCAGAAAAGCCAGTTCTTTTAAAAACTCCTTCAGAGTGAGTCTGGAGAGAGTGCCCAAGGAAAGTGGTTGTTAATGTACACTTAACCTCTGCACAGCAGAGAAGGTAATACCTGAGAGCAGCTGCACCACCAGCAGCCCTGGAAAATGTGAATTCAGCTCCACAAAATGTCACTTAAAACTGGAACAGTCCCATCAGCACCGCTGGGGCTGCAGGATTGGCCCAAAAGCTGTAAAAGGAAAACCTCCCCAGGAAGTCTGGAGAGGGATATTTTGCAAGGGCAAGCAAGTGACAGGACAAGGGGAAACAGCTCTAAGCTGAAAGAGAGGAGATTTAGATGGGATATTGGAAGGAAATTATTCTCTGAGAGGGTGGGAAGGCCCTGGCACAGGGTCCCCAGAGAAGCTGTTGTGGCTCCATCCTTGTAAGTGTCCAAGGCCAGGTTGGATGGGATTTGGAGCAGCCCGGGACAGTGGGAGATCCCTGCCCAGGGCAGGGGGTGGAATAGGATGAGCTGTAATGTCCCTTCCAAGCCAAACCCTTCTGTGATTCTGTGATTTGAAAATGTGTCTTTGTTTCACAAGCCTTGTTCCCTCTCTCTGCTGTGACACTGGAAGGCAGAGAAAGCTCCCTGCCTGCACCTCTCCACACCCAGGGGAGCTGCAGCCCCTCAGCACCAGCATCTGTGGTGTTTTCCACCTGGCTGTGATCCCAGCCCAGCCCTGCACGAGGCTCTGCTGGCTTCACTTCCATGAAATGAGGACTCATGACCTGTTCAGAACACATTGAGGATCTCATTGATCTCTGCAGCTTTTGCATGTAAGGAAGCATTGACAAATCCAAGAAACACCAGAGCCCAAGGGCCACGTCAGCACTGCACCCTGGCATCAGAGGGGCTCTGGAGCAGGGAGACTGCAGCCCTGGCCTGCTGAGCCAGGGCCATCCCACACAGAGAAAACAGCAGGCCAGGCCTGGAGAGGCTGCACAGCCTCCAGCAGGGGCTGTCCACAGGGACACCAACGCAGCAGGGACACCAATCCTGCACAGGGACACCAGCACAGCCCAGGGACACCAGCACAGCCCAGGGACACCAACCCAGCCCAGGGACACCAACTCTGCACAGGACTGTGCCACAGGGACACCAACCCTGCACAGGGACACCAACCCAGCCCAGGGACACCAGAACAGCACAGGGACACCAACCCAGCCCAGGGACACCAACCCAGGGACACCAACCCAGCCCAGGGACACCAACCCAGGGACACCAACCCAGGGGCACCAACCCAGCTCAGGGACACCAACCCAGTCCAGGGACACCAACCCAGGGACACCAACCCAGCCCAGGGACACCAGAACAGCACAGGGACACCAACCCAGCCCAGGGACACCAACTCAGGGACACCAACCCAGCCCAGGGACACCAACCCAGGGACACCAACCCAGGGGCACCAACCCAGCTCAGGGACACCAACCCAGCCCAGGGACACCAACCCAGGGACACCAACCCAGGGGCACCAACCCAGCTCAGGGACACCAACCCAGCCCAGGGACACCAACCCAGGGACACCAACCCAGGGGCACCAACCCAGCTCAGGGACACCAACCCAGTCCAGGGACACCAACCCAGGGACACCAACCCAGCCCAGGGACACCAACCCAGCCCTGCTCCCTGCCCCTCATTTCACTGCTGGCAGCAGCGTGGGGCAGAGGGGAGCTGCCTCTCCTGGACAAGGTTCTGTGCAGAGGGAAGAGGTGGGGGTGCCTCATTTACCCCATGACAGATTCTTCACTATGGGGAATCTGTCATGGGCACCCCAGCCACGTTCCCCACCAGTTCTGCTCCTCCAGTGGGGCAGGAGCTCTCCCAAAGCCCTGGAGTTAACATTTCTCACATGATTTATCACACAAGGGATTTTACCAGTCACGCAGGAGTGGTGACTGAACAGTTTGTCCTGATGCACGTTTCAGCCATCATTCAAAGAAATTGTCAGTACAATGGGTTATTGATCACTAAACCCAAGGAAAGAGGGGAACGGTGAAAAGTGAAGTACAGATTCCTCTACTGACATTTCATAGGGTCTCAGAATCATTAATTTTAGAAAAAAGCCTCCAAGATCACCAAGTCCAATCATCAACACAACACCACCATGTTCACCACCAAACCATGTCCTCAAATTTGAATCCCAACATCTCTGAACCCCAGAGCAATAACATCCCAGCCATCCGTCCAGTCCTGTGTGTGCTACCCAGCCTGAGTTTGTCAGGTTTTAGCTCTCACTCACTGGCTTTTCTAGACTTTATTTCTGCTGGATTAAAAGAGCTGTTAGAAGCTGTTTGTGTTTCTGGCTGCCAGCTCTGCAAACCTCTCCAAGGCTCTGACAACTGAGCCAAGTCTCTTCCTGGGAATAGGGGAAGCATGAGCTCCGAATAATAGACTTCATATGCTAAACTTAATCTTCAGTGACACCTGTGCAAACAAAATGCCTTTGAAGGCATTGCTAAAATATAATTGACTGGCCACATGAGCAGAAACCACTGGAGATGCAGGAGACAGCTCAGTTTGCTGCTCCCGGTGCTGGGGCCACAGAAGGAAAAAGAAGCTCAGACAGGTTTTGTGTCACTCATTGGGACACTTCTCACAGGAAATAAATATCCCTAAAAAAAAGTCTGAGCATGCAATTCCCTGATCAAGTGGTGATCCACAGCCAGCAGGGACGTGGGGCTAGCACCTGAACACGAAGGCTGCACGAGGATGGTGCAGCAGCATCACCCCTCTGTAGAAGCAAGGGGACAGGATCTCATGGAAGGCCCTGCCAGGGCAATTTCCCACTCTCACACCCAGTTTGGCCCTGGCAGCTGGCAGACAAACCCACAAGTGCCAGCGTGCCCCCACTGGGGCTCACAAGCAGCATCACTCCAGGCATCTTTCCCTGGTTCTCAGGTATTTACCCAGGAAAGTGCAGCATAGCCAATTATTTTGTGGCTGTGGCCGAGTGAAACACTGTTTAATTGGCAAATTGACCAGAAAAACAAGCGAGGAAATTGCCCCCTCCCCACATCTCCAAGCACTAGCTTGAGCTCTCCTGCGGGAGGGAGAGGAGCCTTTGAACGGGGTGTGAAGTGTCACCTGGACCTAGAAGAAACCTTAATTGGATATAAGAAAAGATTTTGCATATTCATTGTGAAAAGGAGACTAAGCCACTTAGAAAAGGCTCAAACAAATTCCCTGAATGGGGCCGGTATCATTTGATCAGCACACTGCCTCGGAACGGGGCAGAGGTTTGTCCCCTTTAGTCGGGGAAGGGGTGATCCCGTTCAGCAGCAGGTTTGGAGCCCCTCGTGCCTTTGTGTGAGAGGAAGAGCACCCTTCCCACAGCAGGAATCACCAGCCTCCCTTGCAAAACCATCCAAGAGGGGCTGCTCTGGGATGCAGAGCTGGGCTGCTGGCCGCGGTGGGGAGAGCCTGGGGGCAGCCAGCTCGGAGCCCTGCTCCTGCCCTGCTCACGACAGGGACAGCAGGAGCACTGCTCTGCCTGTCCAGAAGGGAATGCTCTGCCTGACCCAGAGGCAATTTTTGGTGCACACCATCTGCTCAGGATACCAGCAGATCCCGCGGAGCATTCCTGCCTGCCAGCCCATCTGCACGGGCACAAACAGCTTTGCCCCGCAGAGCTCAGCCTTGTCATTATTTCCTTTCATGTCCGCTGAGTTTGCAGCCTAGCTCAGCACAGTGTTTCAGGAATGCCCTTGATCCCTGCCCGGAGCCAGGCCCTCTCCAGCCTCAGCAGTCACCTTCCCAGATGGTGAGAGGGTGAGCAGGGCTGCAGAAACTCCCGTGCCAGCACAGGGCACCCTTGGGAGAATGCAGGGCTCGCTGCTGTCTCCTGATGTGCCTCACACAGGATCTCAAACCCAGCATCCCTGTGGAAACAACCTGCAGAGCCACATTCCAGCCTTTTCCTCACCAATCTCCCTTCCAGGAGCTGCTGGCAGGGCCAGGGCAGCCACAGGGGAGCAAAGCAGAGCTGAAGTCAGTGGGGCAGCGCTGGTGACATTGCTGTGGGACACAGCCACCCTCCCATGGCCCACAGGGCTCTGATATTGATCCCCTGAGCGAGGCCAGAGCCCTTTTTCCATGCAAAGGCTGCCTGGGGCAGGCTCATGGGGTCAGCAGAGATTTCCTGCCCAACCTGTGCCAAGGTGATTTTCAGAAATGCTCCGGGTTGTGTGTCAATGCAGAGCAGCTGCTCCCCTGTGTCATTATGGCTACAGATTAACCTGGAGGCTTTTCCAAGAGACAGAGGGAAATGCTTTTTTCCTCATACAGCAACGAGACACTGGCACAGGGGGTACCAAAGCAGTGCCAGGCATCCAAATCAAGTGGAGCCCAGTTAGTTATTACTCTTCAAAACAAACGGAAAAACTTCTTTTTAATTGAGATGGAACTTCATCTTCATTTTCTGCAAAAAAGGTGTCCTGCATGTCAGAGCAAAGGCCCCGTCTAGAGATGAACAGGGTGTTCTGGGAGGCCAGAGCCCACCTCTGGGTCTGAGGACAGAGTAAACCTGGTGACAAGCATCAGATCTGCATGTTAAAAAAAAAAAAATAGGATTTTGCCCACCCTGAGATGTCAATTTGTCCAGGCTGGGCCAGTGCTCTACTCTGTCAGTGAGCCAAGGTGGACAAAGGGACTTGAGGCTCAAGCCCTTTTTGGCTTAGAGGTGAGAGCTGCAAGGCACCAGCAGCAGCAGAAAAATCCCCACACTGAGGCTTAAGCAGGGGCTTGGCACAGACAAAGAGCTGCACTTTCTGCCCCTTTTATTTTATCCCATTCCCCATCCTGATCATTCATCAGTCCCTGATGTGAACAGCTCCACTGGCATTCCCAGAGCAGGGCAGGGGGAACACGGGTCCCCACAGGACATCCCATAAATTAATTTATGCTCCCTTTTCATGGGACCAGAGCTCTGCTGTTTGCCTGGGCCAAGTCCTGTGCTCTTGGCAGATGTGGAGAGCTCTGATCCATGTCAGCTTGGTGCAATCTGATCACGGGTTTTACATCAATAGGAGTGGAAAGTTTTACAGGATTTGCAAAACATTAGTTCAGCGGCTGTGTCTGCTTCTTACATGTTCTCTGCTTTGCATTTGTTTTCCAATCAAAAACCTTCCACAAAAACACCCTCAAATGACAAATGACTTTTCTAAGCTCTTAGTCTTTACTTAAGCCAATGTAAATCAGACAGTGAATATGATTATTCATACCCCTAAAATGTGCTGTATTTTAAATCCTTTCTTCACTGAAGTGCCAACAAGAAGGGGAAAAAAAAGGTGGCATCTCAAAGAGCTGTGCCCCCGGTACAGCTGTCTCAGCCTCTGAAACAAATTTCAGTTTTTGTTTGTTTATTCCACGAGTATAAACTTACTTTCACATATTTGCAAAATACTTCCAGTGAACGGTGTGTGGATTACAAAGCAAAGCTGCTGTGGCCTGAATTGTCCTTCCAAAGAATGCTGGGGCCAGGAGAGTCCCTGCTGAGCTCTCCCAGTCCCCACAGGGCCATGTGGAATGAGTTATCAGGGGCCAAGAGGAGTTAGGGACCAGCCCCACTCCAGCAGGTGACAGCAATGACAACTCTTACCTCCAGCAGCAGAGGCAATGGAGGAACTCCACGCAGCAACCCTGGGTCTGCAATAAGGCTGCCTGGCAGGGTACCACCACTGAGCATGCACTGTCCCTGCCTAAAAATCCTCATCATTTCAAATAACAGCAGAGTTTTCTCAATAATGAACTCAAGGACAATTAGCTGGAATCATCCAGTGAAACCCAAGATACCTCAGAGGAAGTGTTATGGCTTGCCATAAAAATCCATCCACTTAATTTGTTACACTCTGAGTGGTGTCACGGGCAGAGGCAGCGCGGCGCAAGGGGCCGGATTTGCTGCCGCTCCCATTAATGTTTTACCAGCCTCACTGAAATGAGAGCAGCGGCTATTATTAGTCCAGTTACAGCAGCACTAACATTTACACTCCAAACTAGCTAACCATTATTTAAAAAGCCATTAAAAATACAGCTGAAGTCTCCCCAGGTGAATTCCCCCGTGTTTCTGGAAGGAGGAGCTCCTGGAGCTGGGACCCGCGGGGACTGGGGTGCTGCACCCTCCTGCCCTGCGCATCTCCACATCACACTCGGGTGAACTGCGGGTCACAGAGGGGTCCCACCCCTCAGCAGAGCTCCTCATTAGCACGAGCAAGTCTTTCAATAAAGGGAGTTAAACTACAGCCACAGCAAAGCCTGGCAGCAGGAGTTTGTTCTGCCCACGCACGGCGGGCGCAGGCGCTGCCCCAGTGCCAAGCGCTGCCCCCGGCTCAAAGCTGGCACTGGGATCAGACCTCCTGACCACACAGAGCCCACAGGGCTCTCTTAGCAACAGCAAAATTAAAACCAACGAGATATTGGATAGTTCATTTGGGAGGAAAAATGTCAGAACCAGCTGAGCCGTTATAAATGCTGGGGAAGATGCTCAGGCAACAGGAGGCACCAGGAGGGAAGGGCCAGAGGCAGCAGCTGGCCCAGAGCAGTGCCCGCCAGCCCATCCCGGCTCTGCTGGAATCAGGGGTGGCCTCGCACGGCACAGCTCCCACGGGGCATGCGGAGGTGCTGGTGTGAGGGCAGATGCCTTGCGGCTCCCCGGGATGTGCAGGAGGGACGGAGCGCAGCTGTGCTCGCTGCTCCCCCGCGCATCCCGACACACAGGGCCGAGCCTGGGACAGCGCAGCCGAGAATGTCCCTGGGCTGGCCGCAGGGCCTTGCCCGCTGGGATTGATCCACCCTCGTGCTGGGGAACAATGGAACAACCAGCCGAGCCCGTCGGAGGAGAACAGGGGCTCACACGCTTCTCCCAGGCGTTCGGTGCTGCAGGCTTGTGTCTCACACCTCAGCTCAGCCTTGGAATAATCAAGAGTTCCCTCTGGTTTAGAACCTTCAAAATGCAACGTAGTCACAGTTTTGGCCGAACTGTCTCGGCAGCAGCTTTTCAAAGGACACGCCGTGCTAAACAACTTGTCACATCCCAAGCAAAGCCCTCAGAGCCGCCCAGAGGAACCTGCTCCGATCCCAGCTCCGGCTGCCAGCGTGGCTCTGGGCTACCCACAAACACAGGGCTAAATTCAAATTCTGGCTTTTAAGAAATTCATACTGTCTCGTACCATTGATATCAAAGCAACTGGATGCAAATTTGATATTCAGTACGTATTTTCTTATAGAAAACAACTCCAAAGGGATGACTAAATTACTTCTCACTCCAGCCTGGATTTATGACTTTTTCAAATATCACATGGATGCATTTTCCTGCCTCTTTTTTCACCCTTCCAAGGTCAGGAAACTTCTTTAGCCTAAGTTTATGGGCAAACAGCCAAGAAAGCAGGATTTTCAGTGTTTTACAGCAAAATATCCATAACAAATAGCAGGACTGTCCAGAGTGTCTGAGCAGAACTAAAAGTAAAATACTGAAGCAATTCATCACAACCTGCTTGCAGCTCAGAACATTTGATCCAAGCCCTCGTGAGGCTGCAGAGCAGTCGATAACCCAGACGCTGCCGCAGCTCAGCCAGGAGCTGTTTTTCCCACAGCACTGCACCCAAGGGTGCTCCAGGTGCTCCCTCTGCCCTCACCTGCCCTGACACTGGGACCAGGTAGAAACCCGAGATTAATTTCTTGGGCTCAAATGCAGCAGGCAAGGTTGAAGCTGTGCAGAACAGGCGCAGCAGTGACGGCCTCGCTTCGTGCCTGTGTTAGAACACTTAAATAAAGGGTGACATCCTCAGAAACGATGGACAGCGGCTGCTGGCGCTCCAGCTCTCCCCGGAGGGGCTGCGTTCCCTGCCAGGGGCTCGCTGCTGAGGGGGGTCCAGGCACCAGCGCCTCGCGTCCCATGCCAGGGATGCACAGAGCCCGGAGTGGCACTCACAGGGCAGGGGACAAATGCAGCACCCACAGGGTTTGGTCTCTCCCATCCATCATTCTTTTTGCCAGGTTTGAGTCTCCTCTCAGCAGGAAAGCTGCTGGGGAACACTTCACACCACTCAATGGAACTACCAAAGGAAAACCACAAGCGAAAAGGCATTTCAGAGGTGATTTGTTTTCTTAACACATTTAGATGGGAAAGATATATTTGAAATCACTTTTGTATTGGCAAGATCAACAGCGGGAAATGTACGAGAATTCAAGAAGTTCTAGCCAGAAAAGGGACAGGAGAAAAAACAAGTTCTTTTAAAACAAAACAAAACAAAACAAAACAAAACAAAACAACAAAAAAAAAAGACCCAAAGCAAAGTAAAATCAAAACACCTCCCCAAAAAAACCAAACCAAAACAAAACCAACGAAAACAAAACAGAACCAACCAAAACACCCCAGCACTCCAAGTGCACTGCTAAAGTACACATTCTTTCGCATGCAAATCTTCCTTTTTCACCGCTTCATTGATTCTGAATAGGGGTAAAGACAAAGGACACTAAGATTAAATTTAAAGCAAAGACAGAGACACTAGATAGCAAGAAGTAAGTAAACTTTTCTTTTTTTTTTTTTTTTTTTTTTTTTTTTTTTTTTTTTTTGAGATGGGAGAAACCACCAACAAATAGATGAAAATGAGCTGTTAATGACAATTTCTTTGTTCACGTCAAATATTTAGGCTCTCTACACTATACGAGAGAGAATTTGGAAAAGCATAAAGAAACACCAGCTCCTCCGTCTCCCCGTATTAACTCTTAGGGGTTTTTATTGCTCCGGACACAGACCCACAGCCGGGGAGAGGGGTTCCATGTGACGGCTGCAGCCGGGCATGGCCGGGCACAGCTGGGCTCCGGGAACACCCGGGCACATGTGGGCACATCTGGGAACAGCCGGGCTCAGCCGGGCTCCGCCGGGCTCCGGGAACACCCGGGCACATCTGGGCACAGCCGGGCACAGGGAACGCCCGGGTACATTTGGGCACATCTGTGCACAGCCGGGCACAGGGAACACCCGGGCACAGGGAACACCCGGGCACATCTGGGCAGCCGTAGCTCAGTGCCAGAGGGGCGGGTGCTGTCCCCACCGCCGCCTCTCTCCCTGGGCACAGGGGAGCGCCCCGAGCCCGGGGCTGCTCCAGAGCAGAGATCCCGCAGAGGGGCCCGGTGCCCCCCGGACACCCCGCGGGACAGCCCGCACGGCTGGGACACCGACACCGCCCTCCCAGCCTCCCTCCGACACTGCCAGCCCGTCCCGCCTTCCTCGGGGCTTCGCTGTGCTCCAGAGCACCCAGCTGTGCACAGCTGGCAAATTAAGTGCTATCACACACACACCCGGTGGGATAAAGATAATGAAGACTTAATGTAAAACCGTGTTAAATGTGTTGCGGATTCCCTTCCCCTCCCTTTTTTCCTTCCTTCAAAGCATCAGTACATGCTTAGGGACTGGAAAGGTTTGCCTGGAACAGAGCAGGGCTGTGTTTTATTATTTCACCATGTAAAGACGAAATACAACAGAAAAAAAACAAAAAACAAAACAAACCAAAAAATCACACACACACACACACAAATAAGATTCTTACTGCATCCCTAGTTCCTCTAAATAAAATAATTTACCAACACAGAAGCCTCTGCTCAGCTCTGTTCCACTCCTTTCTTAAATTACCTTATGGGTTTTGATTTTGTTTAAGGAATTGTGGGGGGTTGGGTTTTCCACAGCCCCGTCCATCCCAGCCAGCTGAGGAGAGGAAGGGCAGAAGGCACGGCCTGGGGCTGGGGGTACCCTGCCAGCACAAGGTCCTGGCAGAGCTGGACTGCACTTCCCACAGGCTGGAGATGCCACAAGCCTGAGATCCTTCTTAAGGCACTGGCCAAGGGGGAGAAGGAGGGAGCTCGTTAAAAGAGAAATCCTGGGGAAGCAAACCATCATGCTGGAGCACCCACGCAGCACCCACCACCCCATGGATCCACCCACCGCGGCCCGGGCAGCAGGGATTTTATCCTAAGTCATCCTTACTCCACGCTACAGACACACTTTACATGAAGCAGAAGGAAACCGCCTGAAGAATGTCAGAGTCTTTAGAGCATTCCCACAAGGCCCTGTTAGGGACACTTGATCGGCTCTGCAGTTGTTACTGACATCAGAACCAGGTGGAAAGAGAGACGGAGGCAGAGAAGTCCCTCCCCAGTGGGGTGGGCACATCCCAGCCTGGCAGCCACAGAGGGACAGTCAGCACAGCCAGCAGAGGTGGCTCCCTGGGCAAGGTTTGTGTGGAGCCACCACGGCAGCACAGCCCAGGGCAGTTCAGCCGGTCCAGGAAAAACCATCTCCGTTCAGAGGGACAAACCCCAGAGCCCAGGAGCCATCAGGCTGCAGGAGGCTAGCAGCTGGGAGCCAGCAGTGTGGTGACAAGTCCAGCAGCAGAATGTCACAGGCTCTCACATGATTATAACTGAGGTTTAAGTGGTATAAAGGGGGCCCCACGACATACATGCAGCCCTTGAAGGGTTTCCTGGGATGATTTCCTTATGCTTGTAGTCACTGTCAGCATCTTCTAAACCAGGCAAGGTGACATATTGCAACTGGAAGAATGAAGCATGAAGGAAAGAGGGTAGCATGTGCCTGGTACACAGAATCATGGAATGGCTTGGGTTGGAGACCTCTGAGAATGCCTGGGCAACGGGGTCTTGATTTACTGTTCCATAGGTGTCTGTCTGTGCACATCTGTCCTACAGAGAGAGAACTCCCATTCCTTGAGCAGCTGAACTTCCCTCTTCCACACAATTCCACCAAAGGGCTTGCTAGTGTGATTTAGGACTCTTTTCCCCTAGATCCCCCTCAAAGAAGCTTTGCAGGTGGTACAGTGGGACAAGAGACTTCACCTGCCAACTTCCTCCTCCTTCTGTGTGCTGGGCAAAACAGCTGCTAGGAAGGAGCAAAGGCCAGTGCTGTGAACATGAGTGACAGCCCCTCAGGTCATTTGGTGCCTTCCAAAATTAGATTTCTATTTTAGAGGGAAGCACTTTCTCTTACCACAGATTCTCAAGAATGTCCTCGGAGGCTCTCACCTGAAAAAGTTCTGTGCCATTCCCACCAGCCTGCCCTGACAGAACTTTCCTCAGTATAGAACAGCCCCAGCTGCCCACCTCGGCAGTTCCCAGGCTCTGCTTCAGGCCACCTGCCCTGCAAACCCTCCGTGTGCTTCCCTATCCGTCACACACCAGGTAGATGGTTCCTCTTCAGTCACACCCCATTTACACACTCTTTTTCTTCAAAACACCTCTGAAGACTATCAGCATATTTGATACCCCTCCCTCCTGTAATCTTATTTATGGTTAATATTAAATGCAAATATTAGATCATTTGCTCCTTCCCGAGGGCCAGTCCTTCGGACACACGGGCTGGCAGAGCACACAGCTCCAGCCATCAGCCCATCCTCCTCCTCTCCGGAGCCGACAGTGCCGCTGCGGCTCGCAGCCGGGGGCTCTGTGCCCGCTGGGGCCCACAGCAGCTCGGGACTGGCGCGGGGGGTCAAGCTTTTGGGGCCTGGAGCAGAAATGTCGCTCTGCAGCCCTGCCTGCGGCTGCCACCAGCCCCGGCCACAGCAGCGTGACACGGACCGCGGCCCCGCTGCTGCCCGAGCCGGGACAAACCCCGGCCGAAGCCGCGTTCCNNNACGGGGAAAGGCACGGCAGGTCCCGAGGGACTGAGCCAGGGACCGCCGGGGCTGCTGCTCCCATCCTGCTCCCATCCTGCTCCCAGCCTGCATTCTCCCTGCGCCCACCTGCACCCACACTGCCCACCCTGCACCCAGCCTGCATTCTCCCTGCACCCACCCTGCACTCACACTGCCCAGTGCTCCTGCACCGTTCCAAGCACTCCAGCTTCTAGCACAGCAACCCAGAACCGGCACACCCTGACAGCAGCAGCAGAGCCTCCACTCTCCACTGACATCATGTTCTAGATCTTACTTGAGCGTCTTAATTCTCTGATTAGTAAAGGCTGGAAAGAAACATGATCTACCATTAACTACAGCAACAGGAATTGGAGATAAGTAAGCTTTTTACAATGAAGGTGGAGATGGCCTGGCACAGGGTGCCCAGAGAAGCTGTGGGTTCCCCATCCCTGGCAATGCCCAAGGCCGGGTTGGACACTGGGGCTTGGAGCAGCCTGGGACAATGGAAGGTGTCCTTGCCAGGGCAGATGTGGGATGAGATGATCTTTAAGGTCCCTTGCAACCCAAATCCTCCTGTGATTCTATGAACACAACCTTTGCCATCAGCTGCAATCGATGGTGAACAAGGAGGTCCCCTCTAAACCCCAACACCCTCCTCCCTGCACTTTTCAGGACAGCCTTTGCCTTAGGGAGAGGGGAACAAGCCCCAAGGCCACTGGGAATTTGGATACAGGGCAGGAACTTTCACCACCACAAACCCGGCACACCGTGTGCCTCTGGCAATGTCAGTGCACGATTAACAACCTTCCTCTGTGTGCAAATGAGAAACAGAATCCCAGCCCTCCTATATTGCAGGAATTTTTTTAAGCTCAGTTTAGTGCAACCCGTCAAGACGCTCTTTGCAATTTGTACCCTGCTGCATCACTCCAAAGCACAACTAGCAGCCTCTCAGCCAAGATCAACCAGTTATTTGTTCAGTTAATGTGAGGGAGTAATGGGGACAGAAAGGACACTTGTGCACCACATTTATCTACTACATCAGCAAAAATACACAGACCTCAGCCCTGTGTAAGAAGCAGTAGTGAGACTCCAGCCAAGCACAAGTATGTAGCATGATATCAAAGAGCAGTGTTCACCACTACGTTTCCACAGCACCATTTCTCACCAGACACCTCTCGCAGTGTCAGATACACTCACTGCATAATGAGTTCAATCCCCCAGCACACTGCTGGCCAAGCACTGTGGAGCACCCAGCCAGGACTGTCACCACCCCAAGAGCCATGCTGCTCCCCAGCTGCCCACCCTCCTCTGCTCCTGTGACACGGTTTGGTGACCTGCTGAGCCCCGGCCTTCAGCTCAGCCTGAGCCCAGGTTTGGGTGGGTTACAGTAAGAATCCTGGGAAAGCTACAACTGACTCTTTTTTCCTTCAAGAATGGTTTTTATTGTAACTACAAAATAAATGTTCTCTGAGGGTTTGCCTTCCACCTTCTCACCTCCTGTAAAGGGGTTCAACTCTACAAAAACACTAGGCAAATATACCTGACTTTAAATTTTTTCTGGTTTCAGTGAACAACACACTTGCAGGGGCGATGTTCCCTTGGAGGCTGTTCACAGACACACATCCCCACCTCCCTGTGCAGCCCCCTGCCCATGGCAGAGCCACCATCCAGCACCAGCCACCATCCCTCCCTGACAGAGGCAAAACTGCTGCAGGGCCCTCCACACCCCCAAAGGAGAGGCCATGGCAGGTTTCCCTTCTCACAGCCTGCCCTTTCATCCCAGCAAAGCAAATGCTTCTCACCCGTGTGGGTTCACTCTGCTGCCACTCCTGGAGCAGCTTCACCTGGAAAACCAGGTGCAGCCCCTGCTCCCTCCTGCTCCCCATTCCCTGTCCAACCCCAGCTGGGCCAGTTCCACACCATCAGTGGCTTCTGGGCTGGGGCAGCTGGTTCCCAGCACCCTCATCTCTCCTGCTGCAGTGGCACTGCTCCTCAGCTGGCACCAGGCTCCATCCTGGCCATGGCACAGGCAGCCTGAAACACTTGGAGAGAAAAGAGAGGCCTGTTTGGTGTCTGGGAGATAACTCCAATGCCCCTTGAGCTTGCCCTGGCAGGGGTCAGCTCCCAAAGGCAGTGCCATCCCCTCCTCTGCGGGCTTTGGGTGAACCCCCATTCCCTTGCTCCATGCTGAATCCCAGAAACATGGAACTGCCTGGGTGGGACCCCCAGGGGGTCTCTACCCTGGTCCCTGCTCAGAGCAGGGCCAGCCCTGGGCTCAGGCCAGGTTACTCAGGGCTCTCCCCACTTGGCTCTCACAAACCTCCCTGGACAGGGCTGCCACTCACTGTCCTCCCTGCCCCGCTGCCTAGGGGGGCTTCTCCCACATCCAGCCTGAGCCACTTGGCTAGCAGCTGGACAGGCAGCAGGAGCAGTCCTACTTCTCCTCTGCCTCCTCAGCAACCCTGGCACAAAATGCTGTGGTGGCACAAAAAGCTTCATCTCCCTGATATTCAGGGAATATTCCAGCCCAAGAGAGAATCACCCACACTGTCCTCCCAGACAGTGATGGAACATCAGCCCAGATTAGATTCCACCTATTTCAAATTTCAGCAGAGTTTTAGGACTTTAAGGGTCAGAACATTTTTTAGGGATGAACATTGCTAAATAATGAAGATGAATATTAGGCCACTTTGAGTGAATGTTTATGAGCAGCGTAATTACTGCCCCTCAGCAGTATGAGCACAGATGTGGTGCTGCATAGTGCAACCTGCAACAATTCTGGAGGATTATGCTATTTCCACTATAACTGGGAGAAGGGATTGCTGTGCCATTAGGCAGTGTGGTGACATCCTCCTTATCTCACCCACCTTTTCCTGCCTGGTAGGAAGCCAGGGAAAGTCTCTTTCAGGAGATTGACAAAGTCATCCTACGGCCTGTGCCAAGGCTGAACCAGCCCTGCTCCAATCCTGTACACACAAGAGAATTTATGGAAAAAATTACAGGAAACCGTGATCCCTTAAAGAGTGACCCACCACCAAGTATTTTTTCCCACTGGCCTCAGAACTCCTCAGGTGTCTGCCAGGGAACACCTGGGGGTTACTCACTTGCCTGTGTCTGTGCCTGTCCCTGGCAGCCCTGGGGACTCTGGCAGTGCTCCAAGGAAGGCTCTTCCAGGGTGTCTCCAGCTTCCTTGTGCCATTAGAGAGGTGGGGGCCGCTTCTCCCAGTGTGGTGCTGTCCACGGAGCAGGATGTGCTTGCCTGAGTATCTTCCCCAACCCCTGAGTCACCTTAGTGCCCTGCACTGCACTTGCCCTTGGCTGCCACCTCTGTTTGTCAGATTTCTATAAAAATGCCTCTGCAAGTCCTGGATTGCAGCAAACATAGCTCCCACAGGACCACATCCCCTGCCCAGCTGGCCACACACCAGAGGAGCTTCCCCTGTACTGCCCCAAGACCCAGACATCCTGGACAACTGCCATGAGCTGCCTGGAAGTGCTTCCATGGCTTTGTAACATTTCCATGTAACATTTCCATGATATTAAACACAAACAAAAATACCCAACCAATCAAAAAACCCAAATGAAAAAGACCAAGGAAGTTGTCAGCAGCATCTGCTAGTCTTGAGTGTTGTTTGCATCAGGTAAGAAAAAGGAGATTTAGACCCCCACTGCAAATCCAGCCCCATCTGGAGTTCCTGCTTCCCAGAGTGATGCTCCTCAATCTGCTCTGGGGTGCCATTTGTCTCCAAAAAGAAAGCTTTTCTTCAATTAACTTTCCCCTACTTAAATAAGTAAACAGAACCAACAAAACCAGAAGGAGGCCATGATAAATCTGTGTATTTCTGTGAAAACAAGGTTTAATGTGAAAATTGCCATCAGCTCTCTCTGGTGCCTTGCAGGACTCCAAGAGCCAAGCACACACTGCAGGGAATGCTGGTGGGCTGCAATGCCCAGGCTGTTCTGACTGAGGATGCCCTGGAACAGCACCAGACACAACTCATGACAGCACCATCACCTGGTCACCCCCAGGCCCTGAGGGCAGAGTGGCAGCTGTCTGAGCTCCCAGGAGGCTGCTGGGACAGGGTGTTCTGCACCCCATCAGCCTGTCCTGCACCCCATCAGCCTGCCCTGCACCCAGCCACCATCCTCAGTGCTACACACACATCTCCTGGCCTTTGGTAACCTGCTAGGAGAGGCAATTCCCACCATAACCCACACTCCCTGTGATGAGCACCAGTGGTGATCAGTGACTGCTGAGCAGGGTCAGGCCATGGGGCATTCATGAGGAAGCCCCTGAAGCATTACAGTGCCCACCTGGCAAGGAGCCCACCCTGGCCACTGCTGGCATGGGACACTGCTGGCATGGGACACTGCTGCAGACCCACCAGGAGACAAGGAAGTGCTGCTTCTGGGCCAGAATTCCCGTCAGCTTTAGCAACTGAGATGATTTGTATGATTCTTCAGTAAGTTTCCAAGTTCTGGATGTCAAAATAGGTCACTTTTGCTTGTTGATGTTCCTCTAAACCCTTCGTGGGTGAAAGGCCATCCTGGGCAGAGCAGCCCCTACCTCTTGCCCAAAAGAGGATCTCTCGTGGCACCATACAAGCACTCTACTCCACAGACTCCCAAGGGCTTTTTTTTTTCCTAAATCTGGCTCACAACTGCAGTGAATTTTGCCCCATGAAAACTGTATTTCCAATTAACATCTAATGGACACGTGGAACGTATCTTGACAATTAATTAAAAGGAGAAAGGAATCAGCAATGGGAAAGTAGCTCTGCTCTCTGCATGGAAGCCTGAAATTAGAGCCACTGAATGAGGGCAGTAACAGGACAGTAATGTGGAATGGAATTCTAAGCATGGATGTGGTCTGTGCAGTTGGAACTTGGAGCACGTTGGTGTAACAAAGGTTCTAGCAGCTGCACAGCTGAGTGCAGGATGCTAGAAGGAAGCAGCAGCCTCTGCTATTCCTGTGCCTCACACACCTGGGTCATGAATTTGCAGACTTCAGTGTCACCTGCTTGCTCCAAGGAGGGTCAGTTGTCCTGATCTTCACTGGGGGAGTCACTCCAGTCTGCAGAGAGAGGGAATGGGTCTGTGGATTCAGCATCCACTGAACATTTTGTTGAAGGGTAATTTACCTGGGGCTCAAATTCTTCCAGAATGTAAACCCCATTTGCACCACACAGCAGGGAAATGGAAGAGAAATACCTGCTCTCACCATAATGCACATGAAGTCCAGGCTGTGTGCAGCACCAGAAGCATCACTGCTCAGGCTTCGTGAGGAAAAGAGCCATGATCCCACTCCTGATCAAAGCCTTGGCTTTCCCCTGGCAGTCCCACTCAGCGTGGCATTCCATGGTGAGATGAATCATGGAGCATCTGCCCCAAGGTCTGTGGGGCCAGACCGGTATGGAATTTTTCACACAGGCACAAACCTTGGGTGCCAAGCTTGGGGTGTCCTTGCCAATGTCATGGGGTGAATCCTGTCTGTAGCATCAGAAGAGGAAGCATAGGAGGGGACCTGATGGGTGAGGCTCCTGGCTCAGCTCAGCCTCTCCTCCACAGACTGTTGTGTCCTGGGGAGGTGTTGATGTCTCTGCTGGTACAGTCAAGCCAGCTGCCCCAGCTGAGGTCCATCATCAGCACAGCAGGACAAGGGCCAGCAGTGGGATCAGCCTCCAAAGGAGCAGTGGGCCCAGGAGAGCTCCCACCTGGGCAGCCCCACTCCTGGGGACAAGATACACCAGAGCTGTGGTCTGTTCTCCTGAAGTTATGTCAAGGCTGGCTGATTCACTGTGGCTCTGAGGAAGCTCTAATTATATCTGTGAGCCAGATGGAATGCTGACAAGGGAGAAAAGAAAAAAAATCCAAAAAATCGCTTTGGTCTTGTTAAAGGAGCAAGGCGAGGGACTGGGGAAGCATGAGAGAGACCCAGGTAGGTTCCCAGCTGTCCCCCACCCCAGGCTGTCCTGTTAGGGCTGACACTGCCCAGAGCTCCTGGCACACTGTGCTCAGCACTTTGCCTGCCCCAGGGCTCTCCTGGCACACGATGCTGGAGCAGCCTGCAGTGCTGTCACCCACACAGCCCAGGCTCCCCCCTGGCATAGGGAAGGGGGCTCTGTGGGGCAGCTACCAGTGCCCCAGGGCTTTCCCCAAGCCCGTGTCACTGCCCAGCACCAAGGGGCAAAGCAGGCAGCTCCCTGGTGGCACAGCTGCCTGAGCCAGCTGGTCACCCTGGGCCAGTGGCACGAATGGCCACGAGCTGGGGCTGCAGCCAGGCAGAGCTCACTGCTCACTGAGAGCACAGGAATTGCCCACCACCGCTCACTGCAGGGCCCAGCCCAACCTCAGACAGCCTGGCTGAGCATGTGGAGCCTGGGCAGCACAGGGGTCCCTCTGTGGGCACTGATCCCCTCTGGATCCACCAACCTGCCAGGCACAACCCCCTGGATCAACCAACATGCCCATGCCGTTGTAGTAAAACATTTATTTGTTCAGGTGATCGAAGCTACCATGTTTACAGCTCGTGACCTCACCACTGGTGACATGGAACATGACCTGGGACTGCAGCTGTTGCCACCAGATTTTTCATCATAATTCTTAGTTATAAAAACCTTGGACACCAGAAAAAACAGGTATTTTGGATTTTAAGTGGCAGATGGGAGATGGGAAACCTGTGAGGGGGGAAGACAGTTTATCGAGGCGGCCGACCTTGAGGGCCTCGTGGCCTCGGCCGCAGCTTCAAGTAAAGGTTTCGGTGGGGTGGGCGCGGAGCGACACGTCAGTCCTCGGAGACTTGGAACCGAATTGTTTTCTGCCGGGTAAGAGCATCGCTGGCAGCATTTTCGGGGAGTGCACAAGGGCTGGTGTCCTGCAGAGAGGCCCCGGCTTCTGCACAAAGAGACAGAACAGAGACAGTGAGGGGATGAGAAGCAGCATCCGCCTTTCCCCATGGCCAAAGCCACGTTGACATGGGAGGGACCACAGCAAGAGCCCCAGGAGCTGCCACAGGGACACTGATGGTCCCACAGGTGCTGCACAGCCAGCTGGGCACTGCACCGAGGGTCCCAGAAGCTGCCACAGAGCCAGGCCGGGCAGGAATCAGCAGCAGAGCCTGCCCTCGGCCCTGGCACTGCTGTCTTGGTGCCATGTGCCCTGCAGGGGCTGGGGCAGCAGAGCACGGCAGCCAGCAGGGCTGGGCTCATGGGAGACCGGGCTGACGGTACCCAATGGCCCCAGCCATGCTCTGCCACTACTCTTGTCACCATCAGGAGTGCAGGCACAGCACTTCTGCTGCTGCTGCTGCTTCAGGGAACATCCAACTAAAAAGACAACCCCCAACACCCCCAAGAGAACCAGCAAAGCTCATTGTTCCAGAGCCAGAGGCTTCTCCATTTTCTAGATTTGCTTCTGCCCTTGCATAGGCCAAGCCTTTGTCCACAGCAGGGACTCCAACTCTGCACACTGCCAGGGGTTTATGCAGAGCTGGGGGCACCAGAGCAGAGCAGCAGGTGGGCACAGACACAGCACTCACCTCCCTGAGGCTTGGTGCACGAGAAAAGTCACTGCAATGAGGATGTGACATGTCACTGTCCTGCCCCACATCCACTCCACGGCACAGGGACAGCCCATGGGGCAGCTGTTCCACCACCTCACCTGGTCCCCCTGCACTGGCCTCTCCTGCCAGGCAGCACAGCCCCACTGACCTGGAGGAGTGCAGATGTGCTGCTGCCATGTGCAAATACTAACCAGGCACCACTCTCATCTTCGGGTTGCTGTGGGTTACAGCCCCCAGACTGGACTAGCCACGGGGAGCCTGGGCTTAGGCCAGGTGGGGGTCCCTGTGTGCCCACAAAGGGTGCTGGGCTCCAACCCTGACTGGATTTCCTCATTCCCTCTCCCAGTGGGAATTTCCCCTGCAGAGGAGATGGCACAGCTTGCACACAGCACTGTCTGTGCCTCCAGAGCAGCAACCTGGCAGTGCAGTAGGAAAACCAGCTCACACCAAGCCAGGCACACCAGCCTGGGCTCACCTTTCAGATTCCTGACCCAGATGCTCCTTAAGTGCAGTTCTTGAAATGACCCGAGGTGACACAGCACCACAAAACCTGGAGCTTATTCTGTTCATTTTAATACAAACACAGTCCCTGACATGGGGTCTGCAGCCAGCCATGTGCCACATTTGCTCTTTCCATTTCAAGTTTCCTTCCTTCCAAGCCAAGCTTCCAGCAGAAGTGTTCACATTGGTTCTTGTGAATGAATCTATTGAGTTAGAAGTCCACAGCAGCAAACCCAGCAGGATTCTCAGGTCGGTGCTGCAGGGTGTGGGTGCTGTACCGGGCACTGCTGCTGCCCCACACCTAGCACAGGCCTCTTGCTGTGCCAGACCTCAGCCACTCCCCAGCCTGGGCACTCAGAGACAGGGCACAGGCGTTGCTATTCACAGACTGCTGTACCTGGCTGATGTGCCTGGCTGCTGTGCCCCTGTGAAGGGTGGACAAGCTGCTGCTGAGCAGGTGGGCTGGCACCAGCCAGACCCCTCTGCCATGCCTGATGTCCCCAGGGACAATTCCACAGTCACAGGGGTGCAGCACCACAGAACAGTAGCCAAAGACTCGGTGGTTGTCCTGCAGGGAGCCCCAGCTGGGCTCAGGGGCCATGGTGGGTGAGGAGCCCAGCACAATGTGATCTGGCAGCACAGGCTGTGCCCCAGGCCAGCACCCCAGCACACAGCCAGGCACACAGGGACACGTTTGCAAAGGAGAAATGGGAGAACCACATTATTTCTAAGTAGAACCCTATGGACTGGCCACAGTTTGCTGCTTTAAAACAGAACTCTGACCAACACTGAAATTACTGCCAGGAGAAGGCACCGTGCAACCGGGTGGCTGCTGTGAGTGCAGCTTTTGGGCAGCAATGGTGCACCCTGGGTGACAGCAGCACCATGGAACAGGGAGGTAAATGCTCCTGAGTGACCACAGTGCTGACAGCTGTGACCACTCAGCTGGCACTGCTCAGGCTTCAGCACTGTCAAGGTTCCAGTGTCGCTGTGACTCTGCTTCCCCTTGCTTGATGGGAAGAGCAGTGATCCTGGTAGCAGCTGTACCATTACTCCTGCTTTGAAGCCACTCCCAAGGAAGCAGCATGCTCTCTGTGCTGGGTGCCCACCACAGCTTCAGGCACAGTGTTGCCATGGCACACCAAGGGCTCTCCTGCCCATTCTAGAGGGCACACACAGCTGCAGTTCTGTGCCACTCCACGGGCCTGGGATGCTCCCAGAGCAGGGCTGCCATGATCGCCAGGAGGCAGGAGCAGCACCAAGCCTCCAGCAGGGATGAGAGCAGCTCGTGCCAGAGCCTGGGCAGGAGCTCTCGGGCAGGCAGCATGTCCTAGAGGTGCCAGGCCCATCCCAGCTGGAGCAGCGTCCCTGTGTCCCCTCTCCCATGCACAGGACACCTGGCCATGCTTTGCAGCTCCCTGTCCATGGCTGCAGAGCCACGTGAGCACAAGGGGAGGGCTGGCAAATGCACGGGGACAGCTGCAGAAACAAAGCCAGGCTGGCAGCAGGGCAAAGCAGCACCGTGTACTCCCGCTGGGGACACAGCGGGAAGGCAGCACAGACACGAGAGACACAGCACAACACGAGCTCCTCCAGCCAGGCACAGCCAGCCCCAACACAGCCCCATCTCCAGAGAAGGCCTGGGCACACCCACGTGCTCCAGCCACTGCAGTAAGAGCCAAGAACTTTCTGAAGTAGTTTCTCCTCCACCAGTGCCTGTGAATAAAGATCCTCTCCAGGGCTAAAATCTCAGACAATCTGTAGCTGAGCAGGAGCACACAGAGCCCAGCTGCCGGCAGGCAATGCCTGAGGGGCAGGGAGGCACCTTGGGCTCCTGTCCCTGCAGACCCCTGTACAGCTGGGGGTGATGCTGGGGCCACAGTTCATCACACCCCCCCGTCCAGCACCTCCTACGGTGAGGAGCTATTCCAGTTTGGGGGAAATAACCTGATGTTACTCTGATCCAGGAGCATCATAATACTTTTTCTGTCTCACACAGTTGGAAGCCTATGGTTTTTGCAGAACAGAAAGGACAGAGTATTTCCTCCTCCATGAGGCATCCCACACTTTGAATCAAGACTGAATAAAACAGAATGTCCCATTACACAGTTATTCCAGTGGGAACAGATGATTCCATGCCCAGGACACTCCCAAGGGATGATCCTCTCAGCCAGGGAGAGAAACTGGCACAAGAGCAATCCCTGGCTGCCCAGATCCCCTTTCCTGCACTATCAGCAGAGAATCAAACCAAAAACACGGGGCCATATGGTCTCTGTAGCTGCATGACACAGAGGCACCATGGACAGAACATCAGCTGCAATGCTTAGAAAATTACTCCTTTGAGTGAAAAATTAGAAATATAAAAATAAACTTCTTAAACCACAAGACACCATTAGTATTTTAGCACTTTCACAAAACATCAAACAGATTTAGGTCCAGTTTTAGACAACATATAAAAGCATTTTCATTTGATGTCTTTAAAATGCATGATTAAACCCAACCACTCCACAGTGAACCTCTGACCCTCTCCCTGTACTCCAGCGTGGGGCAGAAGGTGCCTCTGCCAGCACAGTCCCTCTCTGGGGCTCAGACCTTCATGTTTGACCCACACTGACTCTTGTCACCAGACTGCCAGACCCTGGACAGACCACCCCTGTCCTTGACAGCACATTATTTAATAGCTCCCTTCTGTTCATGCAGTGCTCATGGGTTGCCAGAGCAGTCTGAGGAGGGATTTATTGTATTTTTTTAAAACTTTTCCAGCAGGAAGTGGGTTCTCTCATTTTGACACTTTGTTTCCTATTTGGTCTCTGCATTTCCTGAGGGAAGCAAAAAGTGTTTCCAAAAAAGAAGCAGCCTCTTCCTGCTAGGTCCTTTACATCACCCTCACTGACTTTTTCCTTCCGTCACAGGCAATAAAATCACCCAGAGCAACCCACACTGGCCATGAGCTGCAGCCCCACGTGGCAGAGTCCTGGTGCCAGGGATGGGGTGTGAGGGGCTGTGCCCCACTTCAGATGTTCCCCCACAACTGCCCTGGGGCTGCTGCCCTGGCTGGGGCCAGGCTGGCCTCAGGCACCTGCCTTAGTTACGGTGCCCCCAGGAACAAGTGTACAGGGTATAAAATTTAACTATTCTCTCACTTTTGTGGCCACAAAATCCATCCTGAGCCTATTATTTGGCATCTGAGAATGCACAATGCTCGAACATTCAGAGTTAAGCTGTCTTTAATTTGAATGTGATGACCATATGAGTTTAATTAATATTAACTGCAGGCTTCCCTTTACAGTGAGCAGAGCAGCTGCCATCCACACAACGAAATTGGCACCTGCCGTCCCCTACTGCTGTGGGGCTCTGTCCCTACGGAGTGGCCCAAAATCACTCTATCCCATAGGCACCGCAATTAAGAGCAGCTTAAAGGTGAGACCATCATCTTCCAGGCCCTCCAATGCACTCAGGGACTGAAAAGAACTGGATCAAACGACGAAGTTCAGAGGAAATATGCCCCAAAAGTCTAGGGCAGCAGGAGGTGACCATCACCACCAGCCCCGCTCCTGGCCCTGCTCAGCCCTGCCCTGCACCCGAGGCGCCCCAGCCCCGCTCCCTCCCCAGGGGCTGCAGGACAGGCGCCTGCTCCCGGCACATGGGTGCTCTGGGACCCCGGCTCAGGCACCCTGCCCGGGAGAGCTGGTGTGGATCCACTGCCTCTCCAGCCCCAGCCGGCCAGGCATGGCACAAGGGAGTGCCCCGCAGCCTGGTGCCCGCTCTCCTCCCAGCCCCACGGTGGGAGCTGGGGAGCGCTGAGGCCCCGGCCCCGGCAGGGCAGTCACCGCGAGGCTGGCTGGAGTACCGAGTGAATATTTTATTTTACACAACATAACAACACAGCGTTGTTGCTCCTGTACAGCATTTGCCTAAAAACAAAGGCAACACCATTGTCACGGAAAAGAAATGTACAGTCTGACCGGTTTAAAAAATATCATTTTACTGATTGATCCAGAAGTGATTATTTGTTAGCTCGGAGGAAATTGCATTTCCTTTATAAAAGGCTTTTTCTGTGAAAACTCTCTCTTTTGTTTTCTGCTACCGCAGAACCAGGAAGCCAGTCCTAGAGCAGGGAAGGCACTGGTGCTGTTTCGTGCTTTTTTTCACCCCTTAATCTTTTTTTCCTTTTTTTTTTTTTTTTTTTAATTTCTGAATGTTGCCTTCGGTTTTGATATTAAGTAAAACCAAACGATAACTAAATAACCCCCCGTGTGCACTGGGTGGCTTATACAGAACCCCGCATGAACAAGCCATTAATCAGCGAGACAGCAGTGGACATCCAAATCCAATTCCCCGGGAAAGGGAGTTTCACACAACGTTTGGTGTTTTGTTTTGAGTCAAAAATAAAAATTAAAAAAAAAAAGAAAAAAGAAAAAAAAGAAAAAAAAAAAAGCAGGTCACACAGTGCTTTCCAATATCCACTCAGAACTGGAGAAAGTTGCTTTTCCGCTATCGGCACCGGCGCGGTNNNNCGGCAGAGTGAGGAACTTACTTGGCTTTGATTGTGCTCTTTTGTACGTGTGGGCCGCGGGGGCCGCGTCGGGGGGCCGGCTCGCTAACTGCAGGGCCGTGGAGTTATTTCTGTTCGAGTTCTGGGGCTCGGCGCTGCCACCAGCCTCGCCCTGCGGCTCACTGCCGGGCTTTGGCCCCGACTTTCGCTTCTGCTTCTGCGAGAGGGAAGTGCTGGAAGTCCAGGTGGGAGGCAAAGCGGAGGTAGTGGTGGCTGAGTCCTGGCTGGAGCCGGTGTCCGGTGACTGCGTCACGCCGTCGCTGGCAGCCTTGCAGCACTGGACGCCTTCCTCGTGCCCGAGAGCCTGCTTGGACATGGACTGCGACAGCACCCCGCTGCAGCCCTGCATCTGAGCCCCGTTCGTCTGCGAGTACACGTTGCTGACCTTGGTGGCCTTTTGCTGCCCGTTGTTGTTACACACCTTGTAGCGGATCATGAGGATGATGATGAACACGAGCACGGACGCCACAATGATCCCACCGATGATGATAATCATGGTCCCACCCAGGAACTGGGACTGCATGAAGTGGCAGCGCACGTAATCCTGCTCGGTGGTGAACTGTGTGCAGCCCACGACTCTGGTGGCCGTCAGCGAGGTGATGCCGTCGTCGTAGATGGCCAGGACGCACAGGTCGTACATCGTCCCCGCAGCCAGGTTGTTGACCAGAAAGGTTTTGCTCGTGGGAGGTATCATTCTGGGGGAAAAGGAAACCAGTGTGAATAAACCTGGTGGACACACCGGCAGCTTCCCACCCTGTGGGGCAGCCCAGACCATGCCGGGCTCGTCCGTCCTGCTTCTGCCACAGTCCCTGTGGGGCTGATCTCCATCCCGCCAGCAGCTCCTGCCTGGCCTTTGAGGTAGCAGCAGTCACTGCCAAGCCCCCTGGCACGGCTCAGCATGGCAAAGCCCCCCATCGGAACAACCACATCAAAAATACGGAATCACGGGATCACAGAACAGCTTGGGTCGAAAGCAACATTTAAAGACCATCTAGTCCATCCTCCTGCAAAGGGCAGGAATATCTTCCACCAGAAAAGATTGCTCCGAGCCCTGTCCAGCCTGGACTTGGACACTTCACTGGATGGGGCACCCACAACTTCTCTGAAGAACCTGTGCCAAGGTCTCACTGTCCTCACAGGGAAGAATTTTTTTTTAGTTATCTGATCTACATCTACCCTCTTTCAGTTTAAAGCCAGCACCCCTTGTCCTAATAATGGATAAATAAATTCACAGATGAAATGACCAAGCAAAGCCAGTGCTGAAGGGTGCAACAGCTCCACCAGACAGCACAGAGCCCCCCTGCACTTCCCCAGCACAGGCACCACCAGAAAGCTGTGAGGAACCTGGTCACAGACACTGTCCTCCCTGTGCTTCCATAAAACTGAGATCATTAGGATCCATTTAATCCATCTACCTTCACAACCTTCCTCAGATCAATTCAGAGGATTAGAGGTCCATTTGGATTATCTAAAAATAATACTGTTCTAAGTAATTTTCCCATTTGTGAGTAGAAATGGCACGAGTCCTTCCAGAGGCTCCCACCATGAGCTGCTGGGGCTGGGCTCCATTCAGCCGGCACAGCATGGCACAGGAACTCCAGCAGAGGGGCTGCCCAGGCCAGGGGCCACACACCAGCACCAAGCACCCAGCACAGTCCCACGGGCAGGCTGGGGCTGCCTTACCTGTAAACAAGGGAGTCATCATAAGTACCATTGTACTGGATTTGAAACATACGTATCCCAGGTATATTCCTCTGAAAATTGAATTTCAGCAGAGCTGTGGAGGAGGTCGCTTCCGCAACAACCACTTTCTTATCCTGGCTGACTTTAGTATCACCGTTGCTACTGCTCGCATTGGAGCCCGACTTGGTGGATGTGGAGATATCCGAGGAGCCTGGGTCAGGCTCATGGATGTGGTTTGTGCTGTTCAGCAGGTGGGGGAGTTTGATGATGTGCAGGTCCACTGTCTGCGTTGCCTCCCCGGCCGGGTTGGAAGCAATGCAGGTGAAGGAGCCCGTGTCCTTCACCGTCGTGATAAGGATGTCCAGCGTCCCGTTGTCGTACACTGTGGACCTGGTAGCATTGGAAATCAGTTTGCCCTCAGGTGAAATCCAATGGATTGCTGGCTCGGGGTCACCCCGGGCCTTGCAGCGCAGGGCTGCCCGCTGCCCCTCCAGCACCCTCAGCTCGTGGGTGTGCCGGGTGATGAGTGGGGGCTCGCAGAGGAACTCCTCCTCAGGGATGGACCAGAAGTACCGGCCAGACAGGAGTGTGGGAGAGGCACAGGTCTCCAGGTCGTCCTCCCTGGAAAGGCGCCTCAGCCACAAAAGCTCACAGTTGCAATGCAAGGGGTTCCCACCAAAGCTCAGCGCAAACGTCGAGGGGCTGATAATTCCTGAGGTTGCCAGCACCTGAGCGCGCTGGAAGAGCGGATCAGGCGGCAGCTTCTGTAGTTTGTTGGATGTGACATCCAGCCTGGTCATCTTGTGGAGGTGGGAGAAGGTCCCCTTAGGAATATGGTCGATCATGTTGTGGTCAAGACTGAGAGTGTGCAAACTGACCATTTTCTCCACGGCATCCCAAGGGATGGTTTCCAGATTGTTGTAAGACAAATCCAATTCCTCGAGAGCTAAAACATCATCGAAAGCTGTGGAAGAAATCAAAGTCAGCTGGTTATTGTTCAGTATCAAGTGGTGGAGATTGGAGAGCCCACTGAACATGTCATTAGTGATCTTAGTCAATCGGTTGCTGTTCAAATGCAGAGCCCGCAAATTGCGCAGGTCGGCAAACGCGTGAGGTGTGATAAAACTGATTGTATTCCGGGACAGCGTCAGGTCCACCAGGCTGGTCATGTTGGCAAAGTCTTTCCTTTTAATGTTTGTAACAAAGTTGTCCGCCAGCCGCAGCTCCACAGTCCTCCTGTCAATGTTGGGAGGAACAAACAAGAGCCCTTTCTTGGCACAGAGGGTGGCGAGGTTTGGAGACAAGATCTGACAGACGCAGCGCTTGGGGCAGATCTGAGCTCGCACCGCTACGCCAATGAACAGCAGAAACAAAAGCAGTTTTTCCATTGTAGAATAGATTCAAGAGCCTGCAAGGGAGAGCAAACAGTGATTACTCTCTATGAGGTAAGACGGACAAAATAAAAAAACCAAGACAGATAGTCTGCGGTTAAACCATGGTACTGAAGTTCAGGTAGCAGCGAGTCACCCTCACCATGTAACCTGGCTCTTCTTCATTCCCCCTTCCTGACATAAGAGTGCCTGTCCAGGAGTACAGCTGGGAATCGGGGATGTTTGCAGATGCAGGCATCCACACCCCGACACTCACATACAAATGACAAAGCGATTGGGAAGCCACTTGCCTCCCCTCGGGCCCCTGCTGCTAGAGCCCATCCTGCTGCCCAGCACACCTCCACACCCCAGCAGAGCCCGTGACCTCACAGGCTGTTTGCCATAGTGACAAATGCCCAGGTATAGAAAATGAGGAGGGATCCATGTGTGCTTCACTTGCTAAGCTGAAACTCTCAGCGGCCTTGCAAATCACAGAAACTCAATGGGTTTACAGACATCTCCACTGAACATTTAAGCTCTTAATGCTATTTTCAGAATAAACTCAGAAGGAGCTAATTTTATGTCATTCAAACCCAAAAAAATGCAAATAAAACAAAACAAGCAAACAAAAAAAAAACGCCCCAAAACCCATAAAAAGCCCCCATAATAGAGATCTAAATAAAAACGGATCTTGGGCTAATTTTAGTTGATCACAGTTTTCCGGCTCACCCTGGAAAGCCCAGCAGTTCAATCAGCTTTATCACTCACACTGCCAGGCCCAGCTCCTTGTGGCAAGTGAGAACAGGGCCGACAGCACGACAGCAGCAGTGCCCACGCCAGCTCAGTGAGATCATCCATCAGTGACTATGCCAAAGGCTTCACGGCACGGGCAGGTGGGAGGGCTGGGGGATGCTCCCCCCTGGAAAAGGTGGGAGCAGGGTCCCATGGAGAAGCACCCACGTGTCTGAGAGGGAACTTGTGCCATTGTGATCAGTGGTGCTCAGGGGGGCTCCACGCTGCGACTGAAGCACTCAGCTCCCTTTGGGACTGGCACAATTATACCTGTTCGCATCAGATTACTCAGACCCATTACCATCCAAGAGATGCATTAATGAAGCTCAGCTAAAATACAGTTTCACAGCTAGCCAGAACCAGAAGTCTTGAATCATCATTGATATTTAAAGACATTTAATGTTAGAACAACAATTATTGTTCCCGTTGTCCGGTGTGTCCATAACCCAAACCAAATCCGTAGTGCCGTGTGAGCAAAGACAACAAAAAGATTAGTGAAAATACCAGTCCTAAATCCTGCTTTTCAGCACAACCAGTGTACTTTTTCCTGATACTTCTGAGGACTGCAAGTATCCAGGACCACTCCAACTTTTGAGTTCCCGCTGGAAAAATAAAGGGCTGCTACTGTGGTCCAAAGCAGAGTCTGCTGCTGTGGGCAGTGCTGGGAGCTGCTCCCATAACCAGTATAACCAGCACCATTCTTGCTGCCATGACTTGTGGCAGAAAGCAAAGTGCCACGGCAGCACTCAGGCATGTTCTGTGGACTCACTTTCATGACAGCACTGCAAATCAGGGTGGCCCTGCAGGTGACAAGGACCTCGATGAAGGTGACAAGGTGACAAGGACCTTGAAGCAATGCCAAGCACTGGAGGAAACTGCCTGCTGCAGCTCCCAAACCCCACTGGTATCACCCACCTCCCAACCCAGCAGCTGCACTACGTGGCCAGGGACTGTCACCTGTCCTTTCCAGGTGGGACTTTGCTCCTTTAATGTGCATCTGGTAAGTACTAGATTGCAATGGGCTCAGTGGCTCAGGGCAACTGCAGCACAGCCACTGGGGCTCCTGGACAGCCTTGGCTGGGGACACCACACTCATTTAAATTTTCTAACTTAATGCTGCTAGATTTAGATTTGTGGCTATGGTTAAAGTCACATGCCTGGATTCAGCCAAGTCCATTGCTAGAGCTACCCAAGACTAACACAAATTGAACCCAAATCAGCAAGTTCACATGTTTGGAAATACCATTACAAGATGTTACAACTCAAACAACAGCTGGGATGACAAGGTTACCACAGCTACCTACCAGCAGAGGTGGGTTTTTTGGATGTTAAGAGATTTTTGGATATTGTCTCTGCCAGTATCTCCTGGTCAAATGCCAAGCATATGGCCAGAGCTGGATGCAATGCCCTCAGTGAACACCAGGCTCAAAGAGCTGCAGTAAATGAGGCAAGACCAGCCAGAGGCAGGTCACCAGCACTGTCCCCCCCGACTTGGGTTTAGGGACAGTCCTCTCCCATGTCTCTCTCAGTGACCTGGGCAGGGAAGTGAGTGTACCCCACATACCAGTGCCACTGAATTAGGAGGAAGGACTGAGCCCTCGAGAGCATGGGTGCTTATGCAGAGGTCCTGGTGGACCAGAGTGCTGAGCACCCACCAGCCCTCGGTGCAATGAAAACCAGTGAGGATTTGGCATCTGGGTGCCTCAGCTGATGGAAACAGCAAAGCCATACCTGGATCTGCATGAGAAAGCTGGTGCCCCAGGCTGTGCAGGGATGGGGATAGCCCATCCTCCCCAGCCTGGGCATCATCCCCTGCTGCAGGGGTGGCACAACCATTTCACCTCTTTGCTGAGAAGAGCGAGGCATTTCCTCCCAGAGCATTTCCTCCCAGAGCATTTCCTCCCAGAGCATTTCCTCCCAGAGTGCTCAGTGCAGCAGCCTTGTGGCAGTGCCCCACCACTGAGACATTCCAGACAACAACACGAACTGCAGGACTTGGTGGCTTAGGAGGACAGCCATCAAAAAACACATCTGCTGAAAGTCAGCCTGAACATATGTCCCCTCCTCTCCCAGCATACCTCATCCCCCACACAGATAATTTGCAGAGGGCAGCACTGACATGGCTTAGAGCTCATTGCAGAAAACACCTTTTTGACTAAGGAAAGCAGTATATGATTCTCATTACTTGCTTAAAAGATTAAAAAAAAAACAGAAAGGAAACTGCATTCATACATAAAACAAATGCCAGCTTCCTGGGAAGGTGAGCAGTGCTCATTTACTGCTCAGTGCCTGCAATAGGACAAGGGTAGTCAAGCTCTTCATGTGACATTTGTGATTCACAAAAAAAGCCTCTCACATATACTACTCTTTACATCCATTCTGTTGCTACATTTGATCATTTTGAGTTATTCATCTGTCTATAAAACCTAAGTTCAAGTTGCTGTGGGCTGCACATGGTCACACAGGTTGGGAACCACGTTTCCAAAGAGCAGGGAACCCATGAGCCCCAGCACAGTGCCGGGGGCTGGGAGTCCCTCCACTGCTCCCCCATCGGCTGCAGGGGACTGGCTGGAGTCCCCAGACTGCTGCTCCTGTCTCTGAACAGAGGGAGTCTTTTCCTACTCCCATTTCTCAGGTATGGAGCAGGTCTGACAGTGCTTGGGCAGGGCCAGGGCTCACTGGAGGCAGGGACCCCTCCAGTGCTGTCACCCCCTGCCCACCTTCCCCTGGCCTCTCTCAAGAGGGACATCCCCACACAACGGGGGACACTCCCACGGTCCTTGCCCTGCCAGATGTTTCCCACAGGTCCTGTGCCCCCCATACCACCTCCAGCCCAGCTGTGGAGCACGGAGCTCTGTTCCCCCAGCGTGGATGCCAGGCTCCTGCCAGCCCCAGCCCTGGCAGCTGCAAAACAGCCAGCCCAGCACAGAGGAGAAACCCTGAGCTCCCGTGGCACCCAGCCCACACAGGCAGGGTGTAGGGACAGCTGGGCACACTCTAGCTCCAGCACCACACATGGCTCTGTGAGACCCACTAGAGGACTTCCACTGCCTCCAGAGGAGCCAGCTGCTCCTGTTGGGGGTGACAGCTCCAACAGCCCCTCTGGCCAACACTTCCTAAGGGTAGACTCCCACCACAAACCTCTGCAGGGTCTGACAGGTGCTGGGGAGTGGCCAGAGAACCCCAGCCCCTGTGGGGCACCCCAGCAGCATTGCCAGGGGCAGCAGCAGGCACAACCTGGCACCAAGGCAGCAGCAGGCAGTGGGAACAGCTACCCACCTGTTCTAGCAGACAGAGGTCAGCTGAAGTGCTAATGAGTTTGAATTTCCTGCCTGGAATGGATCCAAGGAACCCAGGACTGAAATGCTACATACTGTGATGGCTCCTTGTGCCCAGCATTCTGCATGCTGGGGGCTTTGCCTCCTCCTTTTTGGGATATGAAGTACAGCATCTGCCAGTGTGCACAGTGCTCCAAAGGGTCATTTACAAAGGGGATCACACAACACATGGGAGCAGCAGAATCCATAAGACAGCCATTAATTAGCAAACAACTTCCTCTACATCCAAGTCCTGTTTGGATGGTCAGTGTTAGACATGGTCAGCATGCCAGGGATGCCCAGTGTGCACACAGGAGCCAGCAGCCCGCTCAGGGCCTGGCTCAGACATCATCTGTCATCACTGAGGTCACAGCAGAGCTACTGACTGCCTTTCCCACCCATCCCAAAGTCAGGATTCTCAGGGTCTTTGCAAATGCAGTTTCGTGATGGGAGAAAAAAATAGTCTGGCAGCTGATGATGTTCATCTGCTGGGGATGGAGGAAGGGAAATCACGGCACCAGGCACCCTGTAGCCATGCCAGAATGTGGTATGTAAAAAGAGACACAGGATCTGTGGCATTCCAGCTGCAGGCACCAGTAAAGGGGAGAACAAGGAGCTTCAGGTTCACAAATGTCAGTGGTTTGTAAACAGGTCAGACGGTTTTGTTGAATTAGAAACAAAGTACCTGAGAAAAAAAACATTTGAATGGAAGAAACTCACCCAGAGGTTTGCTTTGGGGGCTGTGCTAGCCACCCCATGCTGATCTGGCCAGGGTGACATCCAGGAGCACAGCCAGGATCACAAGACCACCAGTTTGACACTTGCTATAGGACTGGACAGGTGAATCCCCATGGGGAGCCATAGGACTGGGAAATCCTTTATCCTGGTCTTAGTCAAAGGGCATCAAACAGCCATGAAACCCTCAGACCTCTGTAAATCCTAGAAGCAGGAGCAAGGGGAGACCCAGACCTGAAGTGAAGGCCAGGGGTAGTGCTGCCAGCTCATACAGGGATGATGCCTCTCCTGACACAATGTATGTTCCTTCCTCGAAAGCTCAATTTCTGTTTTTTTTGCTGGGTTTTCCCCTGTCTTCTACACAACAAAGAGCTTCAGCACTTGCCCTTGCAATACACAGCTTAAAAACATGCCCATAAAGTTCAGAAATCAGGGAGAAAAATAGAATATCCTTTTTTTAAAGCACTTTATTTTAGAATTGCTTCACATTGTCTGGAGCAGACAACACTCAACAATGCCAAGTGCTCGGAAAGGTAAAAAACCCATGGGGTTCCTGCAGCAGTGCACATGTCACAGCTGGAGTGTTTCCAGCAGAAGTAGGGACATGGGCACATCCTAGGCATTGTCCCTTCACTTCTGCTGACACAGCATCCTGTGTCCTGCATTTTCACAGGAATGCTGGAGCCTTCCCAGGAGGCACAGGCAGGGTCAGGATGGCTGCACCCAGGGGAGTGCCCAGCGCTCTCCACCTGGCCCTGGCCCTGGACCCCAGCACCGCTGGCTGCTGGCTCCTGGCAGCTCCCCTGGGGCAGTGACCTGGGGCCAGCTTGGCTGGGCCAGCAGAGATCTGGCTTTGCCAGGGATTTTTGGCACCAACAGCAGCAGGCAAGGTGGCAGCACACTTCCAGCACACTCCCAGTGTGCCTCCTGCACACTCCAAGCATTCCTGAACACTCCAGCACTTCTGCACACTCCCAGCACTCCTGCACACTCTCAGCACCGCTGCACACTCCCAGCACCCCTGCACACTCCCAGCACTCCTGCACACTCCAGCACCCCTGCATACTCCAGCACCCCTGCACACCCCAGCACTCCGGCACACTCCAACACTGCTCCTGCACACTCCCAGCACTTCTGCACACTCCAGCACACTCCAGCACCCCTCCTGCACAGTCCCAGCACTTCTGCACACTCCAGCACCCCTCCTGCACCGTCCCAGCACTTCTGCACACTCCAGCACCCCTTCTGCGCAGTCCCAGAACCCCTCCTGCCCCCGTGCTGCTGGCACAGCCCAGGCGCACATCCACACGTCCAGCTGGGCACAGCACACGCCCGCCCCGCTCCCATGACCGGCCTGACCGCCCCTGCCGTGGGGCTGAGCACAAGGGCGGCTCGCACACGGCGGGGGCTGCAGGGGAGGCAGTTCATCGAGGCTTTGGCACCGCACACAAGAGCCCAAAGCGATCCAGGGGATGAGTCAACGCGGCGGTGCGGAGCACGACTGCAGCTCGGTTCGGTATTAATAGCCGTGCCGTGAGGAAACGCCGGATGATGGCACGGCCCCCGGGCTGGGGCACCGCCCGCTGCTCCCCCTGGATGGGGGAGAGGGGCACCGAACCAAGCACAAAACACAGCGGCGCCTGAGAAACCTCCTGTGACAAAAACACACCTGGAGAGACCATCTCCCGTTTCTGAGGGACGGCTCTGCCCTCCCATCTCGCCCCCTGTCAAACCCAGCGTGCTGTTTAGGTTGTGTAACTACCTGGGGCTTTGCAGGAACAGCCAAGAGCCCATCTGGGCCCTTCCCGTCGTATTCCCTGCTCCTTGGGGCACAAGGTCTCAGCAATGCACGTCCCAGTCCAGCAGCAGTGAACAGCAGCTTCCCAAGGCACCTCTAAGCCCTGTGTAACCAGCAGATAACACTGGCACTGTCCATCACCATTCCTGAGTGTCCTTGTGCTCTGATGACCCCCAGCACCCAGGGCTGCTGGTCCATGTGCTGGCCAGCCAGGCTCTGTGGGCACCACAGGTACATACAGTGGACAGGCTGCTCCACTTCCCTGGCCCCCTCGATAAAATGGGCATTAGGAATTCCTTCCTTTTCCTTTCCTCCAGCCCCCAGGAATCAACCCTGCAGTGGTATGCAACACAGGGAAAGCAGCACAGCCCCACTGCCTGCACTCAAGAGCTCCCGGCCCAGCAGCAGCCCCCTCCCAAAGCCCAGCCCAGGGTCGCCAGTGCTGTCCAAGACAGCTTCCAGCCTCATCCCCCTGGACCCACCAACCTGCACCCCACAGCCCCCATGCAGTGCAGGAGTCAGGGCCAGAGCTCTGCACAGGGGGATGTCACCAAAAAGCATCTCAGGTACAGTGGTACACACACGTGTTTTAAGGTCAGGACACCAAGACATTTACGGTCCCTCAAACCCAGACCATTCTGTGATTCTATACAAAACTTTCCAGCTCCTGAGGGGGTCCTGCACCAAATATTACACAGATATTTCAAACACTGACACCAACATCAGCATCAGCCATGCAGCTTCCAAACAGGAGCAGGCCTAAGTGAATAATTGTTTAAACAAGGCAGCTTTTAACTTACCAAAACTTTTTTTTTTTTTTTTAATTGGGGTATTGTGGCATTTTAAAAACTGTTTTTGCAACATCAAAACACAGCACAAGGGAAGGGATGGGAAGGCATTTTCTCTACCACTCCCCTATCCCTCTGTTCAACAGCCATACATTCCCAGGTGGTACAGGGAGGTCAGGTAGCCACGGTGGCCCTGCACAATCTGCCCCACACCCTCCAGCCATAGGTCTGGCTCAGAGGGACATGTGGTGAGCACTGGTGGGGGGAAGAGGCTCCTGAGAGTCAGCACCACCCTGGTGCAGTCCCTGGCATGCAGCCTGCCCAGGCAGAGGCACCCAGGGCACAGGGGAGGCAGGGCACCAGCCATGCCCTCGCAGGAGCTGCACACAAGTCAGGGTGCACACCCAAACTGCTGGCTAACTGCTCAGGACACCAGCTGTGCCAGCTGTGCCAGCTGTGCCAGCTGTGCCAGCCACTCACCCGTCCTGTCCTGGCACAGGCTCTCTCTCACCTGCACACTCTCCCTGCAGCTCCTCCTGCCTGAGCACTCCCAGAGCAGCGCTCCACGTGCTGGCAAGTCGTACAATGAGGAAATTTGGGATTTTCATCTTAGTGCCAAATGCCCACTGGTGCCTGGCGAGTGCCAGCTGCCAGGGCTGGACAGGCACCACCGGGGGGTGGAAGGGCAGCAGATGCTCCAGAGTGCAGCACAGCCAAACCACTCCCTGGCCACATCCTGGCTGTGACCTTACATCCTCACATAGCAGTGACCAGTGCTGGTGCTGAGCTTCACCCACTCCCACCTCTCCAGCCTGTTCCAGTCCCTTGGGACGCCATCCCTTCCCACACAGCTGTCTGTGGTTGCCAAAGGTGCTGAGGGGAGCAAGGAGGGCACAGGAGAGTGACTCTAGATATATACAACCTCCCACACGCCCCAAATTCCCTGGAACTCTTCATCCCTGACACCACCCTACAGAAATAGAGGATACCCAGCATCAACCATTTCTAACTTATTGCTGGGATAAATAATAATGGAGAAATGAGATAATTGGTGCCTCATCCCCAAAAATGTTCAAGGTGAGACCGGGCAGGACTTGGAACAACCTGGTCTAGTGGAAAGTGTCCTTGCCCATACCAGGGGCATGGAACAAGATGAACTTTAAGGGCCCCCTCCCAACCAAACCAGTCTGGGATTCTATGAATTCTATGAAAGTCTATGAACAAAATGATTCTTAAGGTTTCCTTTGCCAACAAATGCCACCGGTTTTAATGCACCATCACTCTCATTCCTCAGAGGTCACTGGAAGAGGAATGAGGGTGAAGGGGACCCAGGCACTGGCCAGGGCAATCTGGCCAAACCCAGCGTGCCCACCAAACACACAGATTAATTGGGGAAAATTAGAAGCAGAGGAAAGAGCACTGTGAAGGATGACACTGTCAGCACGACACACCAGAGCAAAATGGGGGATTAACCACAAGCAGTTTTCCAAACAGTTTGCAGGTTTTATCAAGTGCTGTAAAAATTACTTATTTCTTCCATGGCCTTGCTTCTGCACAGCTCACCAAATTAATGAAAAGTAAACTAACAATAATTTACTCCAGATGGACATTTATTATCTGCATAATATTATCTTGCAATCATCGCAGCATTAGCAGAGGCCACTTCTGTTCTTAGTCACTGTACTCTTACATAAACATATAGTAAATTAAACAATCTAAAACCAGGAATTTATTAGGGTTGTCTCTACACTTGCCTGAACATGACTTGAGGATGTGAGTCATAAAACAAGTTGGATTTTAAGTTCTAAAGTTTAATTTAATGTCAAGGAATAGTGGGTACAAACCGTAAATCACTCTCGTGGAAGAACACCTATTTAGTATTTAGGTCTGGATTGTTATCTGGTAAATCAAACAGATGTGGCCAAATTAGCTACTGAGATGATCTAAGATGTGCCATGTCTACAGCAGCCCCGACACTTCAAAGGCAAAACCAGGAAATCTCAAGGAGATAAAACATTTCTATCACAATAACGGGTGACACGTGCCAGCAGGATACATGTAATAAAGGAAGGACAACAAGAGATGAAATGGAAATTTGTTTTGCAGAAGCCAAGAATAGAACATGATTTATATGCACTTATTTTAATTTATTTCAGGCTGAATGCAATTTATCTAAAGTCATCAAAAATTAATAGGCCATACAGAAAGTAGTAGTAATAAATCCAAACTTGGGAGCAAGCACATCTCTTTTCAATCGCTATTAGCACTTACTATCTAATTAATCCACTGTGTTATCTCATCTGGAAACCCAGGAAACCCCGGCTGGCAGGACAGGCATTGACTGTGGCCCCTGGCACAGCCCCTGGCACAGCCCCTGGCATGCTGTGAAGCATTAAGACCGAGGCCAAAGCTGAGACCACCCCAGAGAGGGAGCCCCAGCAGAACCTACTGCCCTGGGACCGGGCACCCCAACGCTGCTGCTGCTGCTCCATCCCCCAGTGTCCCACAGCAGTGCCACAGCCAGAGTGTCCCCAGGAGGGACCTCCCCAAGGCATGAGGTGACACTGCCCCAGCAGCTGAGCCCCTGGCAGAGGCTCTCACCAAACCCAGAGTAAATTCCAAGCACTTCCATCACCACACGCAGCTTGTGTCCAGCACCAAGAGCACCAAGATGCAGGGAAGTGCAGGGCCAGGGCAGTGCCAGGCCAGCCCCTGGCTCCAGCCTGGTTCCCACGTGCTGGTGATGTGGCCAAGGCAGGAGGAGCAGCACATGTCCCATCCCAGCACCTGCTCAGTGGGACCCTGGAGGCACAGGGTGAGGCAGGGAGCCACAGCTGCCTCCTCTCAGCTGCAGGTTTGAAAGAAGTGGGGGTCACTCAGTCCCTGGCAAAGAGGGAGCACAAGCAGAACCCCCCTCCCTCCCTGCCTGTTCTCCCTGTCCGTGCTGAAGGGTCTCAGGCCCCAGCACAGGCAGCCAGTGTCCAGGGCTGCCCAGGGGACAGGGCTCTCGGCTCTGCCTTCAGCTCACAGGAACCCAGGGCAGAGTCTGAGCACAGGGCCAGCCTGCAAGAGCTGCTCAACACACACGGAGCTCACCAACCACACAGCTGCAGCAGGAACCTGACAGACCTCAGCCCGTATCTAGATCCAAAGGAAATCAATGGCCATACCAAAAGGAATATTTTCCTTTACCAAGAATGACAGTTTAAGTGAAATACTGGGGCTCATATTTTTTAAAACTTCAGATACATCTGTCAGGGTTGGACAATTTCGCCTAAAAGGGAAACTTTCAATGTGCCATAAGGGAGAAACTATTTTTGCAATCTTCCCTTTGGCTCAAAATCTGCTGCTGGGATTTTTCAGGAGGCAGCACTCCACACGCTCGAAAAAACTGACGGCTCTAAAATACATATTTATGGTTTCCTGATATAGGGAATAAGAACAGAAGAAAGTAATGATAAGCTGCAGGAAATGTTATGGAGCTCTGGCAGCAGGACAGACAGTAAACTGGGATCAGCAGCAGTCAGGGGAGGACAGGAGTAAGAGAAGGTAGCAATGAACCTCAGGCACTGCCCCAGGGATTCCGGCCAAGGACAGGACAGGACACACGGCTGCCCAGCTGCAGACACAGGGATGCCCAGCACAGGGTGCCTGGATGCAGGGATGTTTGGGCACAAGGATGCTCAGTTGCAGTGGTGTTTGTGTGGCTCTGCCAGGATGCTCAGCACAGCACCGTGCAGCAGCTCTGGCTCACAGGCTGCGATGGCACACGGCCCCCAGGACCCGCATGTTGCTCCCTCAGGACACACAGACGTAACAGCACAACTCATTGCATCTCTGCTGGAACCACACTCAGGGAGCTGACCCTCTGAGACAGAGGGAAAAGCACAGCTGCAGAGCACAAGATAACACACAGCAGAAAGTCCCCTGGCCGTGCAAGCAGGAAATTAACGGGAGCCTGTGCTGTCGGCTCACCTCGGCTCTCCCTAACTGCTGCCTGACTGCTGAGAGGCAACACAGTAATCCTGCCAAAGGCCTCAGAGATCTGCTCTGGAGATGACATGAGGCCTCTGTGTACAGGGAAACGTGTAAGGAAAGCTGTGTTGGGCGGGATGAGACAGGAGAACCTCAGAAGTCTGTGAAATGCACAGCCTAGCTCCGGAATGAGGGTTGGTGAGTGAAGATCAGCAAAAGCGACCCGGCCCCTGGTGCACCCCAGCTCAGGGGCTGGGACTGGTCATGGGCTGGGTCAGCACCTGTCACCACACCACCACATGGTCACATCCCACAGCTGTCCAGTTCCCAGGCTGAGGACACCAGAGATTGGTGCAGGTGGCAAAGGCCATGGGTTGTGGGACTGCAGGGAACCAGTGTCCAGGATCAGCATCTGGCACACAGCCTTTGATGGCATCAGCCAAACCACTGCCCAGACATCAAATGTGCCAGGACAGGGTGGGAGAGAGGCTGAGCATGGTCATGCTGTCCCAGCAACACATCCAACAGCAGCAGGAAGGACAGGAGATCTCACTGCTTTCTATGTCCAGGTCTGCAGGAAGTGCCTGTGGTGGAAACAATGAGGGACACAAGTGGGAGGAGAGCACAGCCAATGGGAGAGGGATCCAGCCCGGGAGGAGCAGATGGCACAATTCCCCCTGGACCAAATCATATTTAATTTTTCTATCAATTTTCATTAGCCTTTTCCCATGCCTCTGGTTCATCTTCAGCATTTCAGGATTTGTTAAAAATAAACCATTACTGTCTTAGGGAGCTTCTTGGCCAATTATTTTAATACTCCTGGGTACCAGTTATCCAGCTCTGCCACTTTTAAACTGCCTTACTTAAACTGTCCCTTTTTAACCTTTTTCTTAGCTCCTGTAGCAGCAGAAAACAGCTGCCATGAGTTTGCATTTTGCTACTCCTTTGCAAATGGCAAACAGAAATAATCACAGAAAACTCCTGCATCACCCCAGTGTATTTCCCACTTTGCCTTGTGAGGTCCAGCCCTGTAGCAGGCTTATGTTTGTATCTCAAATGTAGTCCTCCTGCAACTGGGACCTGACCCAAGAATATTGAATATCTTAATTAGAAAACTTCCACCAATCTCAGAAGACAGGTATTTAGGCACAAAAAAGACCCTCAGTGTGCAGACACATGTTTGGACAGTGAAGTGAAGAATTAAACCCCTTGGACATAGGGGGAATTTCTTCATGGGAAGGGCTGTCAGTCAGTGAAAAGTTGGCCCAGGGAGGTTTGGAGTCCCCATGCCTGGAGGTGTCCAAGGAATGACTGGGTGAGGCACTCAGTGCTCTGGGCTGGGGACAAGGTCAGGATTGGGCACAGCTGGCACCTGAGGCTCTTGGAAAGCTCTCGCAGCCCTGATGGTTCTGTCGTTCAGTGGTCTGGCAGAAATGTGGGTTGTGAGAGGGTGGTGAGGTGGGCAGCTGCAGCAGAAACTCCAGCACCTCAGCCCAGCACTGCTGGCTCCCCAGCCGCTGCTTTGGACCCACAGCTTTAAACAAGTCGCCACCAAGCAAGTGCCTCATTATTTTATCTGTTAATTAGCCACTTCTCCATCCTCTGTCACCTCAGATTAGTGAGCCCTGCTGTCAGGGCCCCCAGGGTGGTGTTGACACTGGTGTTTGCTGGTAGTTAGGGCAGAAGCTCGGGCTAGAAAGCACAGCTCAGAGCTGAGTGGAGCTATTCCCACCAATGAACCACAGCTCCTGAACCTGCAGACCCTGGATTAGTGGATGACAGCATCACTGACACCAGGCAAAGCCCAACCATGGCTGTGACCTCACCTACATCAGAATGACAATGCTGAAAAGTTTCTGAACATGATGCCCAGAGATGGTGTGAATTGCTCAGGCAAGGGCTGACAGAGTGGCACTGTGTCCTTTCCTCTGCTTCCAAAACACGGATCAAACATCTTGTAGGACAGAAAAAGCAACATAAGCAAATAAAACGGGTTTCCCTTCAGGTGGACAAGATCAAAACTACTTTACACACATTTCTGGAAAAAGAAACGACAGCCACTTCCACAACTTCTAGCCCAGAGAAATTATTCTGAAAGGTCATTTTCCTCCTCTACATGTCAGTGCAGGAAGCAGATACCATCAGATCTGCCACATGCGATCCCATCAGTTTGCAGGATTTATCTCCTTCGCCTGTGCCAGAAGATTTAATGGGTCTCTTGCTCCTAATGTTCTTCACTCAGCAAAGTGTCTGAGCGTTTCAGATAAGAGACATACTTAAGGCTTTGGCAAAGAAATTTAGATTTTAATTGCTGTTTCAAAATTTGATCAACCATGCTGCTATGGCAAGATTTCCACAGAAATCAAGAAACGGATGCCAAGAGACGGCCACCCACACCCAAATCCAGCTGTCCAGCTGAGGCAATGCCTTGCCATACCTGCAGCCACTCTGCTCACACCACAGCCCAGCTGTGGACCAGCTGTGGGCCAGCTGTGCAGGAGCAGCACAGCAGCTGCTGAGGACCACACCGGGCTCTGCTCTGCTCTACATGCCTACAACCGTGCTGTAGGAGTCTTCATCCTGCTCTCCACCCATGGCCTGGAGAAGGCAGAGATTTTGGGAGATCCTGACGACCTTTTCCCACATGGACACACCAAACCACCTCACCAAGGCTCACGGGAGCAGCACTGTGCTCTGAACCAATTTAAGAGGCAGCTCCTGAGTCCCATCAGGTGTAAGCAGCACTGGCTGGGACTGCACAGCAACATGCACTGGGTCCACTCGGAACGACCAAATCCTTCCCTCTTTGGCAAAAGGGAATCCAGCATGTGGAGCTCATCCTTGGGCACTGCCAGCTCCAACACACTGCCCTGGTCTGCAATGGAACTTGCAAACTCAAGCCCCTTGTGCTTCCCTGCCTGGCACCACCATGGCAAGGCAGCAGCAGGAGCCTGGCTCTGGAGCTCTGGGTAGCCGAGTGGCAGCTCTGGTACAGCACACCAGCACAGAGCACTGGCTCTGGAGCTCTGGCACACAGTGCCACCAAACAGCACCAGCACAGAGCTCTGGCACAGAGTTCTGGCACAGAGCACTACCAAACACACCAGCACACAGCTCTGGCACAGAGTGCCACCAAACAGCACCAGCACAGAGCTCTGGCACAGGGCACTGGCACACAGCTCTGGCACACAGTGCCACCAAACAGCACCAGCACAGAGCTCTGGCACAAAGCACTACCAAACACACCAGCACAGAGCTCTGCCACAGAGCCCTACCAAACACACCAGCACAGAGCTCTGGCACAGAGCACTGGCACACAGCTCTGGCACAGAGTGCCACCAAACAGCACCAGCACAGAGCTCTGGCACAGGGCACTGGCACACAGCTCTGGCACACAGTGCCACCAAACAGCACCAGCACAGAGCTCTGGCACAGAGCACTACCAAACACACCAGCACAGAGCTCTGGCACAGAGTGCCACCAAACAGCACCAGCACAGAGCTCTGGCACAGAGTGCCACCAAACAGCACCAGCACAGAGCTCTGGCACAGAGCACTACCAAACACACCAGCACACAGCTCTGGCACACAGATCTGGCACACAGCACCTCCTCGCACCCAGAGCTCCCAGCCACAAGGAGATGGAGCCCACGTGGTGCCACACCAGGACACGCCCAGGGCTCTGTGCCATGTCCAGGTGTAGCTGTACTGGTCACTGGCACAGGGACACCCTGGGAGCAGGGGGACACAGGGGCTGTGCATGGCTCCTGAGCTGTGCAGCCCCTGGGCCAGCACAACAGGACTCCAGGAGCTCCAGCACAGACACACTTCAGCTCACGGTGGCCACAGCACAGCCGCTCTCTTGCATCCCCTCCCAGTGTGAGCCTTCCCTGCTCAGCACGGTTTTCAATGGCAAATGAAGTCCAGATGGATCCTAAGTGCCACCACAACCAGATCCCCCCATTTGGCCCCCACACTTGCTCCACACAGAGGCCCCTGTTTGGGGTGCCAGTGCTGTGCCAGCAGACAGGGACTGTGATCTGGAGTTTGGGCATGTTTTAAACTTATTTATTTCCCATTTAATACATTTTGGTACAATTCTCTCTTATCTTAATTAATATCAGTAAAATTACACAGTTTCTCTCTCACAAGAGGAGGCAGAGCAGCATTGTGCAGGGAAATGTTTGTAGAAACAAAACAAGGGACCTCAAACTCTTACCTCAAGTAAATCAGCGTGACTTTACTGCAGCTAATTGAGTTATCTTCAAATTATGCCCAGAAATCAAAGCAGAGAGAAACTTTGCCCTCCACACAATGTCCTCTTTCAAAAAGCATCGCTGCTCCTCATCTCTCAGCTCCACAGCCCAGCAGCATGTCTGTGAGACGTGTCCCTGTCACATCCCACACACTGACCCCAGCAGCTCTGGCAGGAGGGGACTATACAGGAGGAACAGGGGACAGAGGGAGAGCTCCAAGCTTCAAAAGGCAGAACAGGGTTCCAGGTGCCACGAGCACATGGAGCAGGAAAGACCCAAACACCAGTCCCAGTCACTCCCAGAGCCACTCTTGCTGCTCAGACACTCCCTGGATTTACACAGGGAGATGAGAGAAAGTGAGAGGCAAACACAGAGATTATGGCAGGGGACGTCACTGGGAGTTTTTTTAACTTTTCTTTCACTCTGAACAGATCAAGAATCCATCTTTTTCTTCAAAATTATTTCTGGAGAGCCCAAGCTGAGGGGGTCAGCACCACCAGCAGTGTCCTCAGTGCTGGTGGCACAAGGGAACCATACAGCCATCCCTGCAGCTCGGCATGCCTGGCTCAGCACCAGGGACCCACCAAGCCCCCCACCCTGGGCAGACCACACCAAAACATGGCCTAAATATAAAGGAAAAGTCACCAAATGAGAAACACTTTGAGAAGAGGACTTTGTATTCCAAAAAATGGCATTTTTTTAGCACAGAATTTTACCTCAACAATTTTCTGCTTATTTCCTGACACAGAAGCAGCTGCTCATTGTTACAGCTCAGGAAGTACCCAGAGGCTTGAGCCCAGCTAAAATATGGATTCAGTGGCCCTAGGGAGGGAGGACAGGTGACAGGTTCCAGTGCAGCAAAGGGGACAGGGGGCAGGTCCTGGTACAGTGTGAGGGGACATCACAGCAGATCACAGTGCCAGACAAGTACCACAGCCATTTGCCAGCACTTCAACAGTTGTGTTATTGCTGATTTTTTTTTAAAGTTTTTTTCACCTATTTTTTTAATTCAACTTTTCTTGTATTAAAGAATAACTTGTTTTTTCATTCTCAGCTTTGCTGTCTAAGCTCTCCCTTGCCTATCTTTTCTGCTGTCTGGTCCTCTTGTTCACTTTTGTAATTAAGAATGAGGTGGGGGAGCTGGAGAAAACTAAATTACTTCAGTGTCCCAGCAAGGGGACAGAGCAGAGCAGAATGATGCCCTGGGCAGCACTTCCAATCCTGCTCACAGGACTGCCTCATTTTCAAGTCCTTTCATCAGTCAGCAGCTCCAGCACCGCTGCCTCTGTGGGCACAGTGACCTTACACAGCTCCAGTGAGCAGGACTTGTGGAGCTTTTGAAAGGTCATAGAATCCCAGAATGGTTTGAGTTGGGAGGGACCTTGAAGACCATCCAGTTCCATCCCCTGACGTGGGCAGAGGCACCTTCCACTAGACCACGCTGCTTGGGGCAAGAGGAAATTTGTAAAAGTAAAACATCCTGGCATATGCTGCCACTCTCAGAACGACTGTGACCAGAGGAAGCACCTGGAAGCATCACCATCAAGTCCAAGGTTGCCAAAACCCCACCAAGACCACCCAGGAGCTGCTGGGAGGAACACAGCCACCAAGAGGAGTGTCAGACAGCACAGGAGGGCTGCGAGGAGCAATGCTCCAGGAAATGCAGACCCTCATCTCAGGAGAGAGGCCCCTAAGATGTGAAATCCTGAAGGGAGGGAGAGGAAGGAAGCCAACACCTTCAGCTCCCTGCTCCAGGGGACTGGGATAGTACCAGGCTGGAGAACAGCTCCTCTGCTGGCTCTGGCACTGAGGGATGACATGGGGACAGTGGGTTCCTATCCAGAGTTCTGTACACAGTGCCCACAGCACAGGATACCTCACACCACAGAGGCAGGATACAGCAAAGCCTCGCTCTGCTTCACCCATGGAAATTAGGGAATGTGCTACTCTGCTACAAGCTTTCTGTTAAACTCAGAATAAAATAAACAAATCCCCTTTGTTTAATCTCCCAAACCACCCTGCTCTCCCAGAGCAGGGTCTCCCAGACAAGGATCTCCTGCAGCTGGATCTCCTCACGCCCAGCCAGCCTTTCCTTCACATCATCCCATTGAGATCCAGCTGTCCTCACCACATCCTCCCAGTGTATGAGCCACTTTTACATGCCATTTCCTTACCACACATGGGCACTCCACACATGCACCCACCAGGGCACAGCTGGAATTACACTGAAACAGACATTTTGCAAAGCAAAGTGATCCCGTTTGGAAGCCTGGTGCCCCCATAACCAAGGCTGATGAACAGCAACCCAGCCCACAGCCACAGCAGATGGCTCCAGCCACCAGCTCTGTAGCCTGTGATAACACTTGGGGACGCACTGATACAATGTGACACAGGCATTGACACCTCTGCAGCAGCAAGGAGACACCATGCTCCTGATGCCTTTCCCTGGTCCTACAAGACCAAGAGCCAGACACGGTTAAGGGACAAGGGGCTTTTCCCTCGGTATTTTAATAAGGATCCTTACGGTGCAAGGTGGAATGTGCCGCAATGCACACGTGATAGATCGTATATACAATTTATAGATGTTACAAATTAGCACATCTAACAAGGATGACCCAATGGGAGGCCTGGATAAATGGTGTGATATCCCCCCACCTGTGGAATTCCCCCCTGGATGGGCCAAACCTCTGGTTTACAGGATATGTTCTAGACAGGACCTTGGTTTCCTAAGACAGTGTAGGGTTTTCTGGCCTCCTGCTACGAGACTTTTAGGATGTTTGGTCTCCTGGCCTAACAGAATACCAGGACTGTGCAAACTTATCAGATTTAAGTAATTACAAGTACTCATGGTAAGAATACTGAGGATACATAGAAGTTATATAAAAGGTATATAAAAGAAAAGGCAAAAAAATCATCCTGGCATCAATCCACCACATGGGAGTTTCCTGCAGGATTCATTCCACACCTGGCAGGGGCAGGACAGGGGCACAGGAGCACATGGTCTGACAGCACTGAGCCCACCCCTCCCTCTCCTGAGCCTCAGCATCACGTGCTCTGCAGGCAGCCCAGCACCACTGCACGTGTGCTGCAGGCCACAAATGCCTCTTCCTCCCCATCTGCTGGGAGCCTGCACCATCCATCAGCCCAGATCATCCTGAACCTGCCACTCAGCCCTGTCGAACACAGGGATCCTGCCCTCCAGGAGCACAGGTCACCACAAACTGCAGAGAGGAAGCCAACATTTGCAAGGATTTGCATCAGCATTAAGTCACCAGAGATGTGGGCAGGTTGCTGTTTCCATTTCTGTCTTCATTTGCTGGGAGAGGACATCCCTCCATTGTCTCTCTCCCCTTCACTCATCGGTAATCAGCACCCTCCCAGCTCCAGCCCCTCCAAGTACCAAGAACTCCTTCATTCTCTGTAATCTTTACCTTAGGAACAGGGAGCAGGGCAGTGACTGCTGCTCCTGTGGGCCCAGCAGTGCCATACCTGCAATTAAATTCACGGGGAACCTGTGTTTGTGCATCAACACGAACTGACGTTCCGAAGGACACAAATGCATCCCACAGCCCTGTGACTCAGGTGTGCCAGGGCACAAAGCCTGCTGAGGCTGGAATGCCATGGCCTGGGAGCAGCAGCAGGGCACAGGTGAGCAGTATAGCACTGCATCCCCCCAGGATAGGAACAGGAAACACGTCAGGAGAGCAGAGCACTGTCAGCAGGAGCGTGGTAGGAGAGCTGCCAGGCTGTGACTGAGCATGGAGATCCCGAGCTTTCACTTTTGTCCGCCAAGAAAAGCAAATCAAATCTTGTCATTTTGGAAGGCTTCAAAAAGTTGCTCAAGGTTCACTGGCAGAAGCAGCACCTGAGAGGTTTCCCAGTATCAGAGAGGCAGTGGCAGGAGCACAGGGCTGGGCAGCAGGCACCATCCATGCCTCAGGCAGTCCATGCTGGGCAGGAATGTGCTGCTGAGGGCTGGGGTTTGCATTGCCCTGCAGTGGGAGAGGCACAGGGGCCAGGACAGCCCCCCCTCTGCAGCTCCCTCAGCCTCTCTGCCCCACTGCCAGGGTCACCCTCCTGGCCCCTCTACCTGCTACTTTTTTGTCAGGGAGAGTTCACTGCCAGGGCTGTATCCTCTGCCTAGCTCAGCTCGCTAGCTGCCAGCCCCCAGCAGTCCAGGTTTTCCACCTGACAGATAGGAATTGCCAGACAAGCAAAACCCTGTGAAGTGCAACTGAGCAAGTAAATGCTACAAAATAAGAGCAATTTATTCCACAGTTTACAAGTCAGTCTGTGGTCCTCAGAGATAATTCTGCTGTCAGGTGCTTATGTTCCTCCAGTAGTGCCAGGCTACATGAGCTGCTTTTGTGGCTCTATTAGCCCACACATGTGCAGATCCTCCTTTTCCACATTATATTTGCATTCAACACATAAAGTTTTGCTTGATCTGTGCCGCAAACTAAGCGCGATTCTGTCATGAGATTGCATGGAAAACCAGAGTGGGCTTCTGACCAGCATTTATTATTCAGGACACTGAAACATACTGGTCTTTCTGGAAAGATCTGGCAGTCTGGAAACACCCTTTGCACTCACTTCCCAACCACACTGGTGGAGTGCCGTCCAAATTGCACCGGCTCTCACCTAGGAGCAAACCACCCCTTAGTGAGATTTGAACTTTGGTTTATTCTCCAGACCTGCTGAATCAGTCCTGTTCTACTCTGGAGTCACTCCTGCACAGCCTTATTGATGTACAGGGCATTTTACACTTCTGCTCATTCCCATCCTTCCTGGCAGACAGGTGCCCAGCCAGTGCTTTGCTCTGATGTCACTCACAAGCCCTTGAACTCCCCTTTCCAGAGGGAAAAATGCCTGCAGCCCTCTGCCTTCCCTGGGCTGTCACAGGGCCCAGAGCAGAGGGATTTCCCAGTGGACAGGACTGTCAGCACTGAGGACCTCCCCAAAGGGAGCAGATGCTTCACCCCCTCCACACCACGGCACGGCTGCAGCAGTGCCCACACCCAGAACTCGGTGCTACAGAACCTGGCAGAGCCTGAGCTGGGCAGGGGAGGACAGCAGCCACCCACAGTCACCCACACGGAGGCACAGGGGGCACAGGCTGTGCCTTGGACACTGCTTGGTGACATGGGGCTTTCTGAGACACAACAAACAGCAAACACTCAGCCCAGCCTGCAATCATCTCATGATAATAAACCATCTCATTTCTATGGAAGAACTTCTTCCCTGTGAGTGTGGTAAGGACCTGGCACAGGTTCCCACAGCAGCTGTGGATGCCCCTGCATCCCTGGCAGTGCCCAAGGCCAGGTTGGACATTGGGGTTGGAGCAGCTTGGGGCAGTGGGAGGTGTTCCTGCCATGGCAGGAGGTGGAATGAGCCATAACGTCCTTTCCAACCCCAACAATTCTGGGATTCTGTGACTTTGTAAAGGAAACACGTCGGTAAAAGCCATAAAAACTCTCAGGGTTCCATGTCAGGCATGGGGAGCTATAGGAGGGGCAGCTGCTCCCCTCAGCTCCTGCTGCTCCAGTCTGGGGGGCAGAGCTTGAGACCAACCTGACTGGCATCCACGTTTGACATCAGCAGGTCAGCCTGTCACTAATTGAATTATACCTGCATTACTTAATAAACAAAGAATACTCTCCACATTACAAGGATGTAATCCTTTAATTGGTTTATGAGCACAGAGTCCCATGGGAAGTGTCACAAATCCATCAGGATGCCCTGAGCACTGCGTTTCTGAGCTGGAGAGATAACGAGTGTCATATGCCAGCACTCAGCTCTGGGCTGAGCTGGAAAGGGAGCTGAGCCACACTCTCTCTGCTCCACACCACCAGCACACCCAGCACCAGTACTCCAGCACTGCCCCTGAGGCCTGTGGAGCTGCCACCACCAGCAGGAGCTGGCAGCCAGAGCCCATCCTTCCAGTCCCTGCAGCCCTGCAGCTCCTCCTTCCCAGGCTGCTGCCCACCCCGGTGTGCAGGGTGTGGGGTGACCCCCAGGCTGCCCCAGAGGGCACCCAGTGCCCCTTTCAGGCACAACGTTGTGGGCTGTTGAGCACTGCAGCCCCCACCAGTGCCTCCAGCCCCCCATCCACACTAGATTTGTCGGGCCTTGGAACACAGTCCCACCTGACTCCCCAGACACACCTGGAGAGGACATGGGTCCTCCTCACCCATCATCTCACCCTAGATATCCCTTTCTGCTGCCTCACACAACCTGCTGCTGTAGATGTAAACCAAAACCATGTTGGTGAAACTCAGCACACCTCAAAAGCCTTGGCAGAGCAAAACCATGCTCTGCACAAGGCAGGTACCCTGCTCCATGACACCTCCTGCGTCATGATCATCCTGACCTTGGCAAGGTGTTGAGCCCAAACCAAGACACAAGGAAAGAAAGAAGCCAGAACCGTCACACATGCACACACACCTCAGCTCAGGATCAAGCCTCTACTGCACAAAATCCACTTCAGCATCTGAACCAGCAGCACTGTTGCTCCAGCTTGCACTGCTGGCCATGCTGAGGGCAAGGAGGGAACGGGGCATGGATCCATGCTGGGCACCCTGGGGGGCACAGAGCACTGCTGGCCATGCTGAGGGCAAGGAGGGAACGGGGCATGGACAGGGGCTGGGCACCCTGGGGGGCACAGAGCACTGCTGGCCATGCTGAGGGCAGAGAGGGAACAGGGCATGGACCCATGCTGGGCACCCTGGGGGGCACAGAGCACTGCTGGCCATGCTGAGGGCAGAGAGGGAACAGGGCATGGACCCATGCTGGGCACCCTGGGGGGCACAGAGCACTGCTGGCCACACCAACCCCATGGAGGGAACAGAGCATGGAGCATGGAGTGTGGCTGGGACCCACATGCTCTACGCTGTTCCTGCCACACATGGACACCTGGATAGCCAGAGATGTGTGTGCTGCTCCCAGATGCTTGGGTTCGATTTTCTGTGCCTGGCATCACAAGAACACCATGCTATGCCCCTGGAGTACAAGTGATTCCTCTGAAATGTGTGTGGTAGCTGTAATACTGTTGTTGTCTTTATCTCCTCCTTTAGCCTTCACCTCACCTCACATCCCCAGTACAAACCAGGGAAGCGTTACTGACCATTAGGGAAGCACTGGGATATCTTACTAACACCTACACCTAAATTCTGGATGGCAAGGAGCAAGTCCAGCCTCTCCCCAGCATTCCAAGTCTCACATTCTACTGGCCACACAATTTCACTCCTTGTTATTGTTCTTTATTTACTGCTATTATAACTTTCTAGATGGAATTTAAGTGCAGTCACACACTCTGTATGTTGATTGGCTTCCTTAACGCCTCTTAGAAGAAATTAAGGTTATTCAGCTCGGCCCTTTGTGCCTGTTGGTGACACCACATGAGGCCCTGACAGAGCCAGGAGGGGCCCTGGTGCTGAGCTGCACATGGCACTCACCTGAGCAGTTCAGCTGGGAACCACCTGGATACACAGCACAATGCTCATTTAAAAACTACTGTCCTAATCTGTTCCCTTGGAAATCAACACAATCTTCATCAGGCACTAACAGCAGCTGCAACCATCCATCCTGACCTACCATGTCTCTTTCCATGGTGTATATTATGTGTTCCTTCTAGATCAGGGAAGGACAGGGGATTGCTTCAATTCACACAAGTTGCACATTTGCAGAATATTTCTTAAATAACACAGGTTAGGTGTGTCCAGCCCAGGGCAGGAATGAGCAATGATGAACACAATAGGAATTCCAGCCCTTGGAGAGGCAACCTCTAATTTCAACCACACCAGAGCACTGGACCTCGATGGAGGGAGTGCAGAGACAAGAGGTGTACGTGGGACCCCTGCGGGATCCAGCTGCAGATGAGCAGGGGGCTCTGTGCAAGGGACACGGAGCACTAGGAAGGAGGCTGCAACCTCCAGTCACTGAATGCAATCCTTGCCATGTACCTGGGGACAAGGACACATCTGTTTGAAGTGGCCCAACACTCCTCTAGCCCACAAAGGAGTCCCCATGCAGGTGCTCTGCTGGCTGAGACTTCGAGGCCACATGTAAGGGTGGCTGACTGTCTCCACGTTCATCCCAATCCCTGGTCCTCAGCACAGCATACGGGGCCTGAATGTTACCAGACCCACATTATGAGCACAGGTCATCACCTGGAGGCACTCACAGCACATCTCCAACCTACCACATGCCATGCCAAGCACCCTTGCAGAGTGCCTGCTGGGACATCCCACCGCTGGGCACTGGCAGACACCACTGGAGCCTAGGCTGGGGCTCGTGCTGTTATCCCGGTTCTTTACACCGTAGCTGAAAGATGCTCAGTTGTCTATGTCAGCCTGCCCAGGCTCAGCTGTGGCATTCAGGGCCTCGGTGCTCTCCTGACCAGGGTACTCTGGGTGTGCAGACCCCTCCCTGCACACCCGTGACACAGCAGACACAGCAGACTGTCCCCAAAGGCAGCCACGGCCAAGGCTGAGGCTCAGAGGCAGGGAAGCAGCAGTCACTTCTCGGGAGCTGCAGTTTGGAGCCCGGTCCCCCAGGAGCAGCGTCACGGCAGCTGGGCGCCGGCAGAGATGAGACACAAGGCTGACGTGTCAGGAGGAGCCACGAGCACAGCAAACCTGCCCACGGCACAGCGACACCAAAGCTGCCCACGGCGACACCAAAGCTGCCCACGGGCCCGCAGAGTGCGGCGGCACCGGCTCCGCACGCAATGGCAGCAGAAGGCTCCCCGTGAAACACCACGTACCCGGCAGCACCACTGACTCACGGCTGACAAGGCGACAAATCCCGCTCGCCTTACTCAGACCCGCTCCCACGAGCCCGAGCAGGGAGCTTTACATCAAGGCTTTCAAAAGTGCGTTGGAGAAAACAAGAACGACGCAGCTCCCAGAGCCCCAGCAGTGCTGCCGCCGGCACCTGCCTCCCCGTGCCTCCCTGTGCTTCTCTGTGCTTCCCTGTGCCTCCCTGTGCTTCCATATCCCAGTGGCACCTGCCTTCCCGTGCCTCCCTATGCCCTCCTGTGCCCCCCCCAGTGCCTCCCTGTGCTTCCCTGTGCCTCCCTGTGCTTCCATATCCCAGTGGCACCTGCCTTCCCGTGCCTCCCTATGCCCTCCTGTGCCCCCCCCAGTGCCTCCCTGTGCTTCCCTGTGCCTCCCTGTGCCAGTGGCACCTGCCTTCCTGTGCCAGGCAGACACTTCACATCACAGTCAAACTCTTAACTCTGGCTCAAGCACAGAGAACTAGCACCTCACCCATGTGCAGCAGAACGTCTTTGTATGACTCCTCACGGGTGCTAAAGCAATCCCATCCCAATCCCAGGACCAGCAGCACCAGGGGACTAAGAACACATCCTGGCAATTCCTCTCATCATTCCATCACGTCTTCCTCTTTCTTTGTGTTTTCCTTCTTCACCTGTGTCGCCCTGTTCTTTTCTGTTCTTTTAGCCTTCTGATTGTTTACATACTTAGGAGTCAGATTCTCACACATTTTCTATAAACAATACTATTGTTTACATTCCTCCAGTTAGGAGGGACAATTGATAGACACCTTTTCAGACCAGTGGAATTGAAGAGGTTGAACCTCTATCTTCCAATGTGGTCCATTTCTGTGAAATGTATATAAGGTGAAATCAGAAAAGTAAACTCCTCTTTTCCTCCTCTCGCTCTGGCTCTGTCATCTCTGTTGCATCTCATCGTGGCGTGCCTGCGTCACACCTGCTGTCCTACATCTGGTGAGTCCTGCAGCAGGACTCACAGAGCTGTCATAGCTCACTGTGGTGGGCTCCTGCTTCTCCATCCCCCATGGCCAACTACAGAGACCAGGAAGTACAAATAATTGGAAATAGATACACAGGGAGTATCAGCTGTCTGGCAATGAAACAATGCTGAGGCAGCTAAAACTGAAGACTTTTAGCTGTCTCCAATCCAAAAGAATTCCAAAGCGATCTTGACAGAGAAGCCTAAATAAAAACTTCAAGGGAAAAAAGATATTTGACTTTAAAGCAAAGCTACCTAATCATATATTTTCATGGAAATGTTTTGCCATGAGACAGTTCTTGGGGAGAAGCTTCATCTACAAGAGCAAACTCAAAATCACAGCATTGGGCACAAGATCTGCAGCATTGGGAACTGGCTCAAATACTCTGAAGTCCCACCGACCACGTGCTACACAGTTGGAGGCACCCACCAAGGCTCCCATTACCACCTCAGCCATTTGACAAACCACCTTCTACACTATCCAGCCTGCTCAGAACAAATATGACTTGTAGAGCCATATATTCCCTGGAAACACAAAAGCTGCTGCCCAGCTCAGCAGCAGGCATGGCGTGCCCAGCCTATGCCTTAGTGGCCAGCGAGCTGGGGGGACAGGGCCCACAGGCAGGGAGCCCTGGGACACCCCTGTCACCCTCACAGCACCTAAGCAATGTGTCAATTAGGCAGCTAAAGCAGTGCCAGGTCCCTGTGCCCACAGTCCTGGGCAGGACACGGCTCCTGGCACCACACCACGTCACTACACCACAGACCTCTGGCTTGTGGAGCCCAGAGCCCCAGGCAAGGGATCTGCGGTGGCCCGGGGGATCAGCACTGTCTTTGGCTCAAGGGGATCTGGGCCAGGGCCTTCTCCAAGAGCCCTGTCTTCTCCTCTCCTCATCTCACCTGCTCCCCTGTGAACATCTTTCACCCCTTTCCCTTCCTCTGCAGCCTCTTAGTTCTCCAAGAACTGACAACAAGAGCTGCCACAGAAAAGAAAATGAAGGCCATCACTATTCCATGTCAGGCTGCAGGCACTCAGCCAGCTGTCACTGTCACCACCCAGCCAGCAAGCCCATGGGTTACTTGGGGATGTAGCCGAGGTCTCCAGCCCTCCTCAGGAGCCCCACTAAGACTGACACCAGCCCCAGAGAACTGCACACAGGGACACAGAGCCACCCCTGCAGCAGGGCTCTGTGGGAACACCCTCCACAGCACTGGATCTGGTCACTGCAGAGGAATTCCATAACCTACGTTACTTCAAGATTTGTCATTTTGTTTTCAGAATGACATCTCAAACTCCAGAGTACCAGAAGGTATATCTGACTAATTTAAAGCAAATGTTTCTATTTTGCTGCAAAGTGCATGATTATTTGATAAAAAATTTCTAGAAAGAATAGTTCACTCTTCAGCAACAAAACCTTATACTTTGCATAAGGTTTGGATTTGGTTTTCCAGGCTTGAGCATATCTACAGTGCTGCTTCTGGTTCAACCACATTTCTCTCTGCTACCCAGGCACACAGACAACAAGCTTTTGTTTCCAAAGCATTTTAGGTAACTACCTCAAGTATAGGTTTTATTTAAAACAAATACACACATGAGCATCTCCTAGCAGAAACTTCATTGGATAGTGTCAGCAAGCATGTTTTAATAGCATGATATTGAAAAATAATTTTACTACTAGCTAGAAAAGTCTGAAGACTGCAGAGGATATATTTAGATGCGTATAAATAGACAACACTCAGTGATGTCTGGTCCAAGGAGTACAAATCTTCCCTAATGCATGGAATATGCCTGGCCCAAAATGCTTGAGCAGCACTTACACAGCCTTTTCAGTCTGGCTCAGGTTCTGAGCCCGCTAATAGCGAGGCCATTAGAGCGGCGCTCGGGCCCAGCTGCTTGTGCAGGGAATATGCAAAGATTGCTCTCTAAAACCGAGCCCGTTACCACATCTGAAAGCACAGGCAGGATCGATCAGCAATGGAAAGCCATTAGCTCTCCAGCCTCTGAACCATCTCCACGTGCCCTAGCGAAGGGACGAGCCCTCCAGGCACCTCGGGATGCTGCACCTACACAAGACAGGCACCCTGTGTGCCAAGGCCATCCTCCCTGATGCACCTCCCTTCACGTACCCTCTAATTTGTCTCAAAAAATTGGGCAAGATCTTGTTTTTTCTTGCTGTGCTGCTCAGCCACATCTCTTCTTGGGTTCCCCCCGTTCCCAACCAGTCCATATCCTGGGCTGGCCAGTCACCTCTCATCCCCCTCCTCCTGGCCCTACTCACACCTTCCATGGCCAACAGGAGCCTCTCCAGAAAACAGACCTGCATGAAAAATTCAAACCAAGCCCCTGAGACCTCATCCTGAGCAGTGCTGCAGTCAAGCACAGCTTCTCTTGGTTGTGATGACATGAGCACTCAGCCCACCAGCCCTCACTGTGACAGGACAATCTGGAGCCCACTTCTGCAGCTGCATGTGTTTGGTGGAATGGGGCAATCTGAAGTCCTCTACTGCAGCGGGAAGTGTTTGGTGAACAGGCAAACTAGTTCAGCTTTAGCTTGCACTGGGTACCTCAGATATCCAGGATTTGCTTCCACTGACTGCCCTGCCACAATAAAACCAGGAACTGCTCTTTCTGAAAGCAGAAAGATGAGGTAATATGCTAGGAGATATATCTTAGAGAGGCTTGTAACTGGAGGCCAAACTGGCAAGCTCTGGTGTGCATTATGATCCAGTCTTACGCATTTAAACACATTTATTATGCATTTAAACAAATGCATAATCCCTTGAGTACAGTATATATATTTAGCAACGTGGATTAGGAAGGTGTTGGGCACTGAGAACACTCAGTCGCTGGTACAAAGAGACTTGTGCAAAATCAAACCTGACTCCCAGACCAGCAGTGGAATTGCCAGGCCTGGCACACCTCTACCTGCCAGGACTGACTCTGCCAATGCCACAGAGTCCTTGGGCAAACTCTGAGGCATGGCTTGCACACAGGAGCAGGGTGCCTGCTCAGAGTCCTTGTGGCAGCACACTCAGCCCCGAGCACACACATCCAGGCAGCTGGGATGCAGTCCTGCCACACCAGCACAGACTGGTCCCAGCACACACAGTCCATTTGGGCAGCACTGCCCCGTGCTCCTGGGCATAGCCATGGCCAGGATCGCTGCTGCCAGAGCCAGCCCAGACCCCTCCATCTGCAGATGCACAGCTGGAACCAAACAGGCTTCAATTCCAGGATGGATTGATCTGGCCTCGCCGGTGTGCTGGCTGGCTGTGCCAGCCTGAGCAGCCCTGAACACGAGCGTTTGCCCGAGGATGCTCAGAAGGAACGAGCTGACACCACGTGTCACTCAGGAACATGCGAAATGGAAGTGTGGGTGGGGAGGATCACCAGCACGACAGCGCGATGGCCAAGGGCAGGGGCTCCCAGCCTGTCCAATTCCACGGCAGTCAGCCGAAGGCCACACAGGGCTGGGCTCGGCTGGGGGCACTTGCTGTGCCACCCCCGGTCTCCAGGACTGGTGAGGCTGGGTTCATGACCACAGCTGGGACCAACATATCCCTCTGCTCCACACATACAACATAAAGAGTGCCTCGGAGATGCAAGGCACCGGGAGGGAGGAGGCTAAAGTGCAGGAAGGGAAGAGCTGCTGTCCCAGGATGCAGAGGAACCAGAGCCAGTGCTCCCCAGCCTATGCTGGGAAGGACCAGCCCGGGAAGAGGCTTCCCCGGTACACCTGGCACAGACACGCCGGTTCGCACACCCGCTGCCGGCCGCAGCCGGGCTCCCGGAGCCGCGAGGGCTGATGCTCCGACACCAACATGGCTGCGAGACTCCGCCGGCTTCTCCGCCGCTGCTCTGCCATCTCCCCAACGGGAACCTTCCGGCGGGGAAGGTCCATTCTGTCCTACATTTCTTCTCCCGCACGCAGCGGTGTTCGCCACGGAGGGGGCGGAGGGGACGGAGAAGAGGGGGGCGCAGCCGCATCCCGGGACGCAGGGGACCACGGCGGCCCTAGGGAGAGAGCCGCGGGGAGAGCGGCGCGTGCGAGGCGGCCAGGGGCGCTGGGACGGGGCGGGAGGAGCCGCGGGATTCCTACGCCCTCTGGCAGAGCCACGGACCCCTTGAGCACCCCCTTAGCCG